>JAAAKQ030054916.1:0-16095 GCA_010016005.3 Zanna intricata | reverse complement strand
GGTGGATAAAGTGACAAATGAAGAAGTTTTGCGGCAAATCGATGAAAAAATAAGCATTTGGAAAAATATAGTTAAAACTAGACACAGACTTATAGGCCATATATTAAGGCATCCTGGAATAGTTAAGGCATCCTGGAGAGACAGGTAGATGGGAAAAATTCTGCAGGCTTATGGTTGCAGGGAAAAATTCTGCAGGGAAAAATGGTTGGAATATGTAAAACAAATTGTAGGATGTAGGAGTTATAACAAAATGAAATGACTGGCACTAGGTAGGGAATCTTGGAGAGCTGCATGAAACCAGTCAAATGACTGAAGACAAAAAAAAATGTTTGTATGAACCTTTTCCATTATTTTGAGAAGTAGAATAGGTTAGGAAAGTCCAGGAGAACTTAGTGATACTTCGCTTGTATATACATTCTCTTCTACAACTATTAACATTTAAATCCACTTTATTTTTATTATAATATGGATGAATATACGACTCATTGATATTCTATTTTTTCCCGGTTGCAACTAAGTACTGAAGTTTAAAAGAAAAGTGTAAAGGAAATTATTTGAAATGCATAAACTAAAAACTGGTATGTACCGTATTTCCAGAAACTTGTTTCATTCTACATATTTTGTTACAGAATAAAAAACTAATATTAGACCATAACAGTATTAACCCATGTACTCTTCCTCTAGTGGCATAAGCAGGTATTATAATAAAATTCACCTTTGTTTATGTGTTTTACTTGGTTTTTTTATAACCTTTCAGAGTATCAGTTGTATGTGGTACTGCCTTGCAAAATAATAATCAAACATAATACATTGTTCATGAAGTAATAATCATTCAATCATAATGATTTGAATAAGACTCACACCTCAAAATTTTAAGTAGGAAATCATGAAAAATGCTGCAGAACTGATGCAAATAAATATGGTTTTTTTTTTTTAATAATTACATACATTTTTTTTTAATATAAAATACTAAACCTAAATAAAGAGAATGTTTGTAATTCAAATTAAATATAATAATAAATAAAATCTGTTAATTAAACATAGATAATTCATTTTAAATCCTGAATCTCTCATTCATGGCAAAAATTGCTGGAAATCACTTCCATGAAAAAGCCTTGGCTATCCTCAGAGAAGGAAATAAAATAAAATTCTTGTTAACAAGACAAACATTTTATATTACTTGTCCTTCAAACAATTAAGGTGTAATTTATTATTATGAAAAAAAAATTAATTTTTAATTTCAGTAATAGGTAATATCAGTTAGGTGACATAAATTGGGACTAGAATATAAACTATTTAATTTTGTTAGTTAAGTAAGTTCCAAAGACTAACTTGCTCATGAAACTGATGTTTATACATTAGAAAGCATTTTAAAAGATGTGAGAAAGCCAATAGTATGGTAGATAAAAGATTTCTATAATTTAATTTTTACACCAATTCAGGCTAAACAAATTTTTCATATTTCATTTTAACAAATATTAATTTTACAAAGCAAATACATTTTAGACAATAGTTTAAACAAAAGGAATAGTAAGGTGATAAAAATTAAATGCTAAACTGAAGGCAAATAAAATCAAAGAAATATATGTATTATAACCTATATCAATCACTGCCATAAATACTAAAATCAAATTTTAAATAAAAAACTTTGAATTTACCTGAGGGCTCCATGAAATGCTTGAAACATTAGTATGATACGGCTTCTTAAGAAGAACAGCTGATGATGCAGATGGTCGCATTACAACAGAATTAGGATCTACAACCCAAATATATACACCTGCTTCACACCCAACAGCTATGTCTGACGAGCTTAAAGGGCTAAAAACAAAAAATACACCAGTTCAAATTTTATAATCATATAGTTATAGTTTCACAGATATTTCTGTATAATAACAATAATATAGCCAAAGAATCCACAATTAATTAATATATCAAAGAATTATATCCAGCCATTGTCTTTGTCAGCTGTCATACTAGAAATATTTACCATTATGATATCTGCCACATAAAATTATGTACGAGTCACATTAAGAAGACATAAAAAATATGTAGAAATCTTTCAAACTGATACATAAGTTAAGCAGTACTTTAATCAACAGGATTATTAACAAGCAAAGTCTATACACGCATAACCATTTTTAAAAAGAATGGAAATCCTATTTCTACCATTAAATATTTTATATATATATAGTAAGCTTAAACCAGACAGCATTCACTTCATTTCAGTAAATTTCAATAGGAAAGCGAAGTAGTTGTAAATTTCAAAATACCCCATATAGTTAAAAGGGAATTATGGCAGAAATGGAACATAGCTTCAAAAACATAAATTTTTCTTGCTCACATGTATAAATAAACAAAAGGATTAATAAATAAATGAAAGGGTTAATAGATTAAGCTATCATCCCATTAGGTTTGTAAATTTACATACTTTGCTTTGGAGATATAAGAATAAAGAGTTTGCAAAACATAAAAGGACTCTTAGAACATGTAAGGAATTTAATGCCATGACTGAAACAGACATTTTAAAATTAGAAAGTACATTATGGTTTATTACAGTATAGCAAGGCATCAAGACAATGAAGGTTTACTTTTTATATAAAAAAAATAATTTAAAAAAAGAATAGAAAATAGAACTTTCTATAAATAATTGGAACTTACAAACAGTACATTCTTTTCACTATACCAAAATCATACAGTTTAGTCCAATCATTATGACAAGCCATGTAATGGTTTAGGTGTAAAGCTTTTTTAATAGTAGATCCAAACACACATAAAAAAACATTATCTACATATATAAAAGTAAAAGATAAAATACCCTTTCATAGTATTTTATTACAGTGAGGTTAATCAAAAATGGACCTATTAAAATGAAAGAGTGGTATCACTAGTGGTATTAGTAGATGGGGAGCAATAAATCTTAAAACTTGCAGCTTCCTGGATTAAAAAGAATGTTTGGGCTCACTCAGTCATTTTATTTAAGCACGAACATTATTTGAAACAAATGTCTCTAGTAGTTTTCCTGAATAGTTGATTTTAAAATTTTTCTACAGCAATCTATTTAAAAATTTTTATTTAATTTAAAAAAGTTACAAAATATTTGTATTTACATGGATAAGACAATTTTCTCATAAGCATCATTCAACATTAACTCAAACAACAATGTCATAGAAAATTACACCCACCATTTCAGACTTTTATGAACTTAGTACATTTTATCATTTAATGTAAATGAGTAACGACACCAGATTTTATTTTAACTTATTAGTTTTCATTTAATAGCTATTGAGAGTTTAGGTAAAATTATTTTATGACTTTTTCCTTTTTAAGTCCTCAATCTGCACCTTCCTTTAATAAAAGATAATGTATTTCTCTTATCAATCAATCAGTCCTTTCATCCGGTGCTCCCGGGTTCGAATCCCAGCCAGGCATGGCGATTTTCACACACGCTATAATTCATTCATCTCATCCTTTGAAGATATATCTTAACGGTGGTTCCGGAGGTTAAACAAAAAAAAAAAATCAGTCATAAATATTTTAAAAAATATGAGTACTTAAGAAAAAAATATTTTCAAGGATTTTTATAATTTTGTAAAAAGTTTTGTTTTCAGTTTTCATGACAGAAAGAAGACTTTGCATCAAACGAATTATCTAGGTGAAGAAAAGTAATAAGCAAGTAAAAAATTTTTTTTTCTAATAATCCTAAAGATATTTTCTATCATTTCAAGAAGAAAACTCAAGGCATTTCCACTACTTCCTAGAAGAATATTAACAATTTAATTGTAGAAAAATTTCTTGTGGAGATTTATGTTCGTTCTTGTTCTTAAAGTTAAAATTATTTTGAAATTATGAAAACTTGTACAGACAAGGATTACTTCTGCTTGACAAAGAATATAATAGTTCTGCTCCATCAAACAGAAGAAGCCTTGGGAAAGAAACATCATTTTTAGTTGACCTTGAAATATCTATAAAATGAAAACAATTTGAATTACAAAAAAAAATTTGTTGTTACACATCTAAAGAAACAATAAAACACAACACAAGTGTCATAAAAATCTGATAAATAAATGTCAAAATATATTTTGAATGAACTGGCATGGAATAACCAATACAAGTTTCAAAATTGAACAAGTTTAAGTTATGATTAGAGGAAATGAAAACAAAGAACATCTGAGACAACCAATCGTGTTAAAAGAAAGATGAAAAAAAAAAACACTAAATCTAATCAGTCATAAATGTAGCAGTATGTAGATAATAGAAATACATTGAAAGGGATAAATTAAATTGTTAACAACTCAGTTTTAGAATGACTGCAACCATGGTTAAAAATTGCTTGAAATTAAATAAAAGCTAAATTTCAGTAAAATTAAATCAAGTTAATTAAATTGATTAAGTAAAAAAATGGAGAGGGGAAAATGATCATCAAACATTCTACTCAGAAGTACAAAGAGAAAATAAATTTTCTCTCTGGTTTAGAAATTCATGAAAGCATGATCAGATTTCATAGTTATGGATGATTTTTCATTATGAGACTTAGATTCTTCACTTTAACCATGAAATAAAGAGGACTATAAAGCTGGAAGACTTGCCTTCACTGAGAAAGAAAATGTGTGAAGCAGCAAATTGAAGCTGAAGGTGATACTGCTAAATTTCTTAGATACCAAGTAAGTAGTCACAAGTAAACGAATTATCTGAGATGACATGTGTCAATTACACATTACGTTGATGTTACTAGCCAAGCTGACAAAGTTCTGAGAATGAGTAAGAAAAAAGAACTTGGATTTCAGGAAAAAGAAAAAAGTGGATTCAGCACAGAAAAACTAAAGAAGTTTCAGAACAGAGGAATCCATATTAAAACAATATGAAAGCCCACAATCATCTCATAAAACAGGTTTTCTTTTGCTGATAAACACAACCCAAAAATAAAATATCTCCTTTAATCAATGAATTACTTTTATTTGGCTACAACTCCAAGTGAAAAGGGTGATTTCAAAAACTGATTTTCAGTTAGCAGAAGTGTAGTCAAAAAAATTGTGGATATCCTGACAGTTGATAATCGAAAGCATTCTTTTAACTAATTTTTATATATGCAGGGTTAAGTAGGTTAGAAATGAAAAATATTTTGAAAATATAAGGTTAAAATGTTATATTTATCATAAATCCAATTCTTTGGTCACATCTATTACTAATTACATTAATTAATAACAAAGTTAAATCTAATACAAAAAAGTTAAATTTTACATGTATCTGAACAAATTTTAATTCCCAAAAATTTTAATTTACTGGGAGCAATCTCACAAAAATTCAAAACATACAGAAATAAAATATTGACATGGAAACTATTATAAAACATAAATCTACTGTGATGACATTTGAATTTAACAAAAGACTTACATGTGCGCATGTACACATACACACACACAAACAAGAATAAATTATCAAGATATAACAGCAATATAAATTTCTACAAAAATTTATTTATTCATAATATCTAAATTGTTTCATATGTGATATTACCGCCAGGCTAGACTTGAAACATTCCGTTGTGTTTTACATTTGAGAAGTGGTATCAGTTTGGTATGAGATGAATAGATACGAACTGAATCATCTTTTGCAGCAACAGCCAACTTTGTACAATGGGGATGCCAGTCAATGCAACGAATGCAATCTACTGAGCTAGTAGGATATGCCTCATTATCAGTATCCTAAAAAAAAAATTAATTATTAACTGCAGTTTCAAAAACAAAGAATTATGAGAATAAATTAATCTATAAGTAAACTTTAGAGGTATGACATAAATAAAAATAAAATTTAGAGCAATCACCAAAAAAATAATGGAAAACACAAAAATTATACAAGCACAAATATTTCAACATGGTTTGGAGAAAAAGCAGCAAATGTGTTTACCAGACACCAAATTTGAGGGCCTTTACATTGAGATTGTATATACTGTTCCAGTATTAAGATTGACTGGATCTGTAAGTTAGTCTTTTAAGAATAAGTTTGATATTACTTCAAGGCCTTCATTTTATTGTAATTTTCTTTATTATATATATTTGTATACTTGTGTTTTTCAATTAGTATGTTTTGGTTTTAGTACATTAGTAAACGACTGATTTCATTCTCCCAAAGTTGGGCAGAAAAGGAAGCTTTGATCACACAACTACAAGTCACCAACAATCATGATGAGACTGGGGGAGATAGATTTTCTCAAAATTGGTGTTGTCTCTGAATAATAAAAATTTCTACTACTAGCTTGAGAATGTCAACCCTGGCTTGGTTATGGAGTTTCTGTAGACTGTAAAACGGATGTTAGTTCACATACTTTGGTTGTGACAACTCCCATTAATTTCAATTCTGAATTTAGAGTAGAGACACTCAATGATGATGACGCTGTCAAATCAAAAAATGAATACAGTGAAGGATTATTTAGCCCCTATTAACTACTTTTGTTTGATGACAGCCCTATAAGGCTTGGCTGGTCTTATGCAGAATCTTTTAGGATTAAATTAGTGTGATTTTGGTGGTAGGGCCAGGGATCTCCTTGCCTTTTGTACTTCATGAGACAGAGAATCTATCTAAGAATTTTTCTCTGAGGGACCATATTTTTATCAGTGGTACTAATGCCATCAGCAAGCTGAAACCACAAGATCCCAGAGTTGCAATGATGACCAAGAGGTTGGACCACAATAAGGGCATTATCCACATTTACACCCTTCGCTGGTTCAACACTTCAGTGTTTGAAGCAACCTGAAGGAAAGTTAAGTTACCTGAGAAGACATATTGATACATTACATTGTTCCTTAATGAGTCAAATATAGTTCTTTTGGGCTGTATGTGAAGGTCACAGGTTGCACTTAAATTTTTTGTGACAATGAAGTTGGGGTGAAGCTTTGTCAATTGTTAATTTTGAAGGTTTTATTTTTCATAAATGGTAGTAAAAGGATCCTTTTTGTCTTTGAAACAACTCCTTTCTTAAATTCTTCACATATCGCCCATTTCAATATTCTATTTCTAATAGAATAAACAACAGTAAAAATTCTATCCCTAAGAAAATAATTCTACTAATATTAATACAAATAACATTATATTGTAAAACCACTACACTGCGGTTGCAGGTAGAAATAACATCGTTAATCACATGGTTAGAATTCCCATTAATGACAATATTTCTATTACCTGTAAAACGAAATTTCTTAGGATCCCTCAGAAAGTCAAAACAAACTTTCAAGATACAAACATGGACAGTCAGATCATTGTTTGGCACCCATAAATATGAATTATGTAGATTGATATTTAGAAAAATTAAATATGTAAACTTATCATGTGTTTATATTTATTAATGAGAAAGTTTTGCTAAAAAGAATACACGGCTTCTTAAAAAATTAAAATCCAACACTCTTAAACCACATGACTATTTTTATAAAACAACATAATACTTTGGCTTACAAGAACAGTCTTATTAACTTTTAACTGCCTTAATTTTTTAACTGCCATTTTTAATTATTTGTGAAACCAAAAATCTTATTAACTTACTTAAAACAGAATTAAAGTTTTTCCTTAGACAAAAACAATATTCCTCTGCTGGTGAATTTTTAAATAATACCAATTAAAAATTTTTTAAATCCCAAATTTTTTGTGCCTTCCCTTCAATGTGTAATTAAACATATATTGAAATAATTTTCAAATTGTGATTTATTTGTATATTTTCATGTGTTAGATTTGGAATAATATGGATTTTAATCACAATTTTTATTTTATAAATAACTAAGCATTTTGTGATGCTGTTTTCATCAATGTTTTACCGTAGTTTTTCCTTGATTCATCCAGGCAAATGCTGGAGCAATTCCTTTTTTTATTCATGGAACACAGCAAACTACCCATTCCTAATGTGATCTGTATAATGTACATTATATATTGATCAAAATAGGATTTATCTATTTACAACAATCATGAAAATTCAATTACATATATACATAAATAAGACTACAAACCGATTATCTTCTATAAAAATTGTATTTAAAACATTCAAGATTACAAATTGTTTCTAGCCCTCATGATAGAAAAAATACATTTAATCTAAGAAAAAATCAAAATTATGTTTCACAAATCTTAAAAAAGATTTTTATACATATAGAAAATACTATAGCAAAATGAAAAAAAAAAACGTCTCAATAAAGGAAATGGATTCAATTCCTAATATAACATTCAGATGTGAAAGAATACTATTGAACATAATAGTAATAATAAACAATGCATTACAACATCAAAACTGATACCCTTCGTTTTTATTGTTCTATTTAACACATACTGACTGCAAAACATTTATTTTCAGACCAGGAATACTTTATTTAATATTTCACTTGACTGTGATGTAACTCATCTACAAACCACATTTTATGATGCATATATGTAACAGCTACCAAAAAGAGTATGTAAAATTTAGAAATGGTATCATTTACAATCACTGTAATTCACTTTCATATATTATTCACTTGACAGCCACTTTATAGCTTTCTTTCATAATTATTTTAACTATTATGCGAAATGAAAATTTTCTTTAACTCTCATAAAGAATCAAGAGAGGAACCATTTTACAAGAAAATTAATTACTTAAGTGATTTTTTAATTTTCCTTTTTGTCTAAAATTTAATTTGTTTCATTAATGTCCAAATTAATAAAAATGATTTTTGATACACTTTTAAAGTGTCACTGCATATCTGATATATTCAGAAATCAAGTTGAGAGTACTGAATTACTTAAAGTTCAAAGTATTATATATATATATCAAAGACAAAAGTATAATACTATTTTCCTCCATCAGTATAGAATTTAACAATGCCTCTTACCTTATGCTTACTGTTTTTTCATAGCGCTTTTGAGGGTTTCCCTCACAATCAGTTAATAAAAATTATTTTTAAAAACACATTAAACTTAAAAAAAACATTAAAATATCGCAGATTATAAAAATATGTAGTAAAAAATTAAAATAAATAATTCACGTGACCTATTTCGTATGGCTAAAATTTTTTATTACATTTTTTATAATGTGCAGTACTTTAATGTTTTTTTTTTTAAGTTTAATGTGTGATTTTAAAAAGAATTTTTATTAACTGATGATGAAGGAAACCTGCAAAAGTGCTTTGAAAATAAAAACAACATAAGGTAAGAAGCATTGTTGAATTCTGTACTGTTGGAGGAAAATTCTGTTATATTTCTGTTTAACATTATTAGCAAAAAGGAAAATACAGACAAATAACAAAAATAAATAAATAAATTCTCAACATGGATATGTTCAATAATATCAACAATTAAAAATCTACCTTACCAGCACATTAAGATAAACCCAAGATCTTTTGGCTTACTTGAAAGTCATCATCAGCAGTTATAAAACATTACATTGAAGTCAAAAATGTAAAAATATAAATTAAAATGTAAGACCAATCATAACTATCTGATCCTAACAGTATACTGCATACAGACAGTCATTACTGTTCTTGCATTTTGATTTATATTTTAAAATTTTTGACTTCAATGTAATGTTTTTTAACTCCTGATGATGGCTTTAAAATAAGCTGGAAGATCTTGGGTTTACCTTAATCTGCTGGAAAGGTGGATTTTTAACAGTTAATATTATTTAACAAAAAAAAGAATTGATTGATATATGTACATATATAATAAACACATATAAAACAGTTTTACATACTTTTTAGTGATGAATCAAAGCATTATCTTTTTATAAAAAAGTGTTTATAAAAAAAAAATGCAAGTGGATTCATCGAGTTGACAAAAATTCGATGAATTCCCTAAAGTTAGTACCAGTATGCAGTGGCTGATAAATCTGAACTGTGCTTCCATCAAGTTTTCCATGAACATCAATAAATCAGCTACAGAGAATCGGCTTTCAAAATGTACTGTAATGTTTATAAGGTAAATGCACATTTCAAAGCTGACATGTTAATTAAAGACACAATTTAACTAGGATAAGCAACCACCAACATAGCACCAAAAAATATTGTGAACTCGTCAATAAGGATTGTTACCAAACAATTAGAATCAGTTATTGAACTTGCCAAGAGATTTTAACTTAAAAACTGATTGTGGGTCACACTCCTACAAAGTTTTTCTGCAGCTGTTGTCACTGTATCAAGCCATATCATATCTGTCAAAACATGCCTAATAACTCAAATTTCATCTCTAGGATTATTATTGGTAATTAAAACTGAATTTGCAACTACAATTCAGTGACAAAGCAACAGTTACCAATGAAATAGCCTGCAATCATCATGTCTGTAGAAGACTTTCCATATCAAATTGCAACCAAGTTCACATGCACTTTGTCTCTTTTAAAATCAAGGATATCAATCCACAAGGAACCTGAGAGAAAATATTAATTAATAATTTAATTCAATCTGATGCCAGTCTGTTCCCTTATTTTCTAATTCTAATATTTCACCTACTTTACTAGAAAAACATATTCGGCACAAAATCTGTGTAAACTATTTCTTATTACAAAATGGATACAATTTTTTTCCCCCACCAGCATACACTCATAACATTCTTACTCCTACATCCCACTAATAACAAAATCTGAGATAATAACGAACTGATTTAAATACAACTAAGATTTGATCTCATATCATTCAGTGAATTTGAATTTAATAATATCAAACAAATCTATATATTTAATTGCAATTAAATATATTAGATTTCATGATAACAAACGACTCTTTTCATCAAGAGCAATTTTTCCATAAGATTATCAATTATAATAGCAATATAAAAAACGTTTTTTAATAATAAGATTAACCATCAAAAACATAATACAATAGATTTTACTTATCTATCTCATTTAACACTGAAGCAATTATTATAGTTTCATCATCTAAAATACACAAAACTATATATTATGTTACTTTAATTAAAAACTTTTCCTGACCTCATTAATTAGAACTGTAAAGGTTTATTTTAAATATCCCTTTTATTATCTTTAACTGAATCATATTATCTGTTTCAAATTTTGTCTGGAATTATTTTTACTTTTAAATTTATAAACTTAAAGTTTTACTAAATATATAAATTTGTAATTATTGTAACAAACTTCAGAAATAACTAGATTATTTTCATAACTGTTCAAACTAATATGCCCACAAACAATTCTTAATTATCTGATGGAAGAAACATCATTCATAACAGTATACAATAAATTTTAATGTATATTTATTTTTTTTCAAGTATGTAAAGCAGAACATAAGAGTGCCTTCAAAAAAGACAATCCTGTTTTAAATGAGGGAATAAATAAAATTCTATTATTCCATTTTGCAGTTATTATTACGAAGTCCAAACCAAGGTTTAGAAATGTTTAAAAAATATGTTAAAAAAATATTTACTATACTTTAGAAATCAGAAAAGGAATCCAAGAACAAATGTTGGAAGAAATATTTATAAATGAAAGAAGCTGCTGAGCACAAAAACCTGTAATGCTAAAACCATCACTGCTGATCTGAGGAGAAGCTGCTACCCTAAGCGCTTCCATGAAACCATTTTCATACCTGGAAAAATGAAAATAGATAAAGCTATAGAGTTAATTAATAAATTAACAGAAACTTATCATGCAGGTTTAACATGTTATAAGAAGGCCGTGTGAAAATAACCTGCTTTCAATTATGAAAACAGACATTCATCTTCATTCTTCATAGGCTGTTATGAATAAGAATAATAAGTCACAACCAATATGGATGAATGCTTATTTACAATTACTAACCGTCACATATTCTACAGTAAACAGCATAGCAAAGCTAAGAATCATAAGTCATTAGTTTTTTGTTGCATGTTTTGCTTGAAGGTATGGTTCACACTCATCACCAACTGAGGCTTCAGCTATTATTTAAGTTTTAGCTCACAACTAAAAATAGCACTATAGGAATTTGCAAATTTGAGGAGTTCAGTCCTCTGGTTATAAATCCAAATTATAACATTTTAATATCTGACAGCCACTGTTTAATTATGTTGTCACTTTAATAATGTTTTTTTTCCTGGGGGGGAGGGGTGAAAAACACTACAGCGTTATCATCGCCTGGATTAAACATCATGTGCTAATAAAAAATTAAAAACTACAATCTAAAACTGCATTAAAATTAAAAGAAAAGACTAAAAACTTAAAAATCAATATCACTAAAATGTTTTTTTGTAACACGGGTAAGTAAAACCAAAATTACCATAATGTTTTGTTGGAACATGGGTAAGTCAAGAATTAAACTTTAAAACTGATGAGGTTTCAAACATCTAATTGATAATAAATCACCTTGTTGAGAATAGAACAAAGCTTTTTTAAGGTTCTGCCCATTTTCTTAATAATGATGGTCAAAAAAATGAAAATTGGGTTTTAATCCATCATTAATATATACTTTCTACCAAACAACTATTTCCTGCATTTAAATTTTGATAGTCTTATGAAGCCTCATATACTTTTTAATAGTTTTTTCAAACAGACCACCAATCACAAAAAAAAAAATTTAATCTATTATTTGAGATGTTAAGACAAACAAGTATTAGGAAAATGAAGATCCACTCTACCAGAGTGTATATTAATTTGAACTAATTCTAAAACACAACATTGTTCACCCTGTTTTCACTGAGAACATTGTTCGAGACTGGCCACATTGAGAGCAATCACACACCTGAAGTTATAATTAAGGTTTCGAGCATAAGCTCCAGTAACCATACTGTGATTATAACAAGTAAAAGTGTTATACATTTGGTAAGAACTTGTACTCATATTCTGCATTTAACACTAATAAATGTGGTGTCAACCAACCCATCTTGTGAAGAAAGTGTAAAACCAGATTGGGTCCCCATGGTTGCTTTTCGGTACTATTAAAAGTTGGTAATCAGAGTCATAAGAGAGGATGATAAAAAAAAAATCTAGTTGCTGTTACAGTATATAGAACAAGGAAAAACTAATCATATGGTAGAAATTACTTTGAAGATAAACATCATATAACTGAATTACCAAGCATTCTGTAGTTTTTTCCACAATGTTTCAGTAACCGGCAGGAATATCTGATTAGTACTAGTCTGTGCAAGTGATGGGTGAATCATATCTCTAGTAATCACTATATTAGGATGGTCAGATAACTGAAAAAAAAACACAAATAATAACTATACATAATGTCTAAACTGTACATACAAAACAAATAAATGATAAGTAAAACCATATTTATATCCCACATCCCCCGATTTGAAGTCTTACTTCTAGACTGCCTTATCTAAACTTGCTTCCTTGTAACATAATTTTTACATGCTTTTCTTTAGTTCACTTTTGTTCCGCAGTTACCACATGCTGAATTGTATTTAATGTTCAGAAGGTGGAGAGGAGTTGTACACATGCAGAGAAGGTAATAGTACACATCTGCAGTAGGTTTTTGGGGTAAATATAGATGTAATTGACCTACCAATGTAACGCTTTGAACACCCTTGTATTAGAGATAGAAAACTGATAAATATTTACTCCTGTAAATATTTAAACATTGTACTAATAAAAAGTATATTATAAAAATAGAAAATATTAAAAACACGCTTTTAAAAAAACTAAAAAATGAATTACCCAGTAAACATAAATAGAAGATAATTTTGTTTTCAACAAAATAATATGTTGTTGCCGAATGGCTTTGACGGCACATGGAACCTCAAAACCTTTTGGTGGCCCTGAAAAGGGCCATTTTGGTCCACGAATGGCTTCGGTGGCTCGTTGTTTAAAATCTCGTGATAGCCCTGAGAAGGGCTGTTGTTGACATCGAATGGCTTCGACGAAGTGTTGTAGTCTAAAAACTCTTTCTGGCCCCAAAAAGGGCCGTTTTTGTGGTTAGCTCTGAAAAGAGCTGTTGGAGCCAGGAGATGGTCTCTGGCAAAGTCAACTCGGTTGCAGTCGTGAAGTTGTGGCTCGTCCATCAAAGTCTGACTGGGATTTCCCTTAGCGGCATTTGGATTCCCACCAGTGTGGTAGTGAAGACACCCAGAGCCCCGCAGTGTCAGGTTGGTGTTGGTAATCATTCGCCAGCGCAACTGAAGAGGTTCTCCCCAAGTGATCCCACACTGGGACTGCTCTTGTAGCTGTGTCCGCTGGCGAGCTGGAGCGGGAATGTAGCGTCCGCATGCAACAGCTCCCTCGGCAGGCCAGCCAGGCCTTTTGCTCCAGCAGGCTAGTCCCATGTTGAACCAGCCAACTCCTTCGGTCTTCTTCCAGGTCTTCTCTAGACGGTGATCAGCGTTAAAGTGAAGTTTCACATCAGAAAGTCTTCATTTATTAAAGCCTCCAGTGATGGGGTAGTGCCGCTACGAGGATATATGCATGCACAAGCAGAGTTGTGTGGTGGGAATGCCTGCTCTTGCATGCACATAGTATGCTGTACTTCCGCTGACATTTTCATTCTTGCGTGTCGCCAAGTAAAAGGCATGTGGTAACAATGGTCTATTTTCACAAGCCCATAACCAAAAGCATGGGACATGCTTTTATAATCAATATCCAATATCTACATAAAGTCTTAAAATATAACAAGGGTTTTGATGCAAAATGGAAATGATAACTTTACTATAAAATAACTAGTAAATCTCTTTGGATGAACTAAAGTTAACGTGCAAAATAGAAATGAGGTTGCACCCCATGCTTTTCATTGTGGTTTTGTGAAAATAGACAACTTTATACATATTATTTTGTTTAAAAAAAATTATCTTCTATTTATGTTTACTGGGTAATCCATCTTTTAGATTTTTTAAAACTATTTTAAAATTTTTTTCCTGTATTTTTTAATTCCTCCATTAATCACACATCTCTTTTTTATTTTTATGCTTTTCAGAATCAAAGTCTGTTGATCATCTATCTATTTACTTATCTCTAACTTATTAATAATTATTAACTATTAATAGCAAATAACTATTAATAGTTTTAACATTACCAATAATTCTTATATATATATATATATATATATATATATACCTAATGACCAGTCATTTTTTTTTTTTTGGTTTTGCTAGTTTACAATCATTTTTTCCTAGTAATTTCAACATCTGCACACAATGTACAAGTTTTCAAGGACATATTCATCTTTGCATTTGTTTATGGCATTTATTCTGATCATATAAATATCCTAGTTCTCATAGTAAGAGATATATACCAACACATAGGCTGTAATTTTTACCTCTACAACAAAGTTTTGATAATATAAATGTAAAACAGACACGGAATCAGTAACTGTTTATTCTACCAACAATTTAAATAAATTTTTATTCAAGTGATAAACAACTTATATAAAAATTCTCTCAGCAAAGATAAACAAATTTCTGAAACATTAGGAACAGAAATAAAATGTTCACTTTACATAATTTGTGCTTTAAAAGTTCATGCTTTATCATCATTTAACAGTGATGATGACCTAATATTATGTTAAACAAATTTCAATTACATCTTCTCACCTACTAATTTTATATTAATTTTCCCATAATAAATAAAATCTGAAATGAAAATTGTTAAACTTTTAGTGAATTGTTACAGCTATAACACTTATTTAGTTTCAGGTGTGACACTTATTTAGTTTTGCTAAATTTTAACAAACAAGATATGTTTAGCTCATTAGAAAACACATGAAGCTTCTTGAATGTTAAACTCAATTAATGTCCTGGATTAACAGCACAACCCAAATCTTTCAAATATCTTTCATAAAACAAGATTACAAAAAGCTTTAAATGTCTATCAGATCAGTAATTATTATCATTTTTTATCAGTAGTTAATTATTATCATTAATTATCATAATTATAGTAGTAGTAATTATTATTTTTATCAGTAGTGATCATTTTTTCTATAATTAAAGTGTTTGATAAATAAATGAGACAGAATTACTTATATAGCAAATTTTTAGAGTTTATAACTAAAAATAAATAATTAAATGATCGATTTTGTTTAAAGCCAAATCTATACAAAAATAAATATAGAATCCAATCTATAAAGAATCTTGTAATTTATACGAAATATTAATTTTTGGATTTTCTATTCTAATATTAATTAAAATTTTTCCAGTACATTATGGCTTTTAAAAATTGCA
>JAAAKQ030054872.1:5457-16097 GCA_010016005.3 Zanna intricata | reverse complement strand
GCAATAAGACTGAACAAAATTAATTCATTCCTAAATCCATTGCTTAATACAAACAGCACAGCTCTGTTTTCAGCTACGTGTTTTGACTTGTCATGAAGGCTCATTCTTCAGTATTTGATATGAAATAATATGTGACTGTGATATGATTTGTTTGTCTAGTATTGTTTATTTATAGTTTACAAATTATGTTAACGAAGTTTAACAATAAAAAATATACTTAAAATGCTAACTACAATTATGTTGAAAAATGAAAAAAAAGTTTTTAAAAAATGGTAGGCGATAGAAAGATTCTGAGTTCATATGCGTTTTCAGCATCAAAAAAAAAAGCATTAAAATTATGCATCTCATGTTAGGAAACAATAATTATGTTTATCAGTGAAAATTCTGTTATTTAAATCGTAAAAAATCCTTCACAGCTAGTATGTACCAAGTTAGAACTGATTGTAACCTGATGAAAATTTTAGTTATTGTTTTTTCGGTTCGGTTGTTAATAGTTAATTGTGTCGATTGTGTTCTCTGTTATTATAACTGAGCAATAAATATATTATCTTGAGCGAGATTTGAGGCTTTTTAACTGTAGGTGTGACATAAGCCTTATTGTGTTCAACACTTTTGTTCGATTACCTCAACGTATATGAGTCATGAGGCTCCAGAATAGCCTAATCTATGTTGCATATTTTTAGTACTGTACATAATAATAATAATTTTCAGGACATCTGTCCCAGATATTTGACATATGACATAACTGACTTTCCTTTTTTAGGATAATAATAATGTGTGGCTTAAGCCAGTGAAGAAATTGAGGTTAGTAATTCGTATATTTTGTAGGAAATTTATTAACTTTTCTGTGATAGTAGTACAACCTAGATGTCACCCACTTTTATTGTTACCGAAATGTATTATTACATTTTTTTATATATATTTAATTTTTTATACGCGATAAATTTTAAGGCATAAAATCTCAAGGTCAAGCGTTTGAATATCGGCACAAAATTCCTACTATATTCATTTTAACCAATTTAAACCGGTTAAGGGTATTTATGTCAACTCATGCTTCAGTATTTTTGGGGATTGCTCGACTGTATTGTTTGGAAAACTTAGTCAACAGCAACGCATTACATCTTACGTTTTTGCCAACGTTAATACAGCCTTTTTTTAATCGCATATTATCTTCTCTTCAGCAATCTCAGTCAAATTACATTTGTGACTCGAGCAGTAAAGAAGTAATGTATCGTATTTTGAAAATATATGGACTAATGTCCGTTTATATATTAATCTGTTTAGACGTGCGTACTCACAGGAAAAGCGACCAGTTATCCAAAATACACAACTTAGAAATGTCATTTTTTATATTCACGCACGATATTTGAACAATATTACAGTATGTCTGTTAATATTATTGTTCCTAATTATTGATATTAGGACTTTTAATTATTGATTATTGATTTTAGGACTTTCCTAAAATCAATTAATTATTGATTTTAGGACTTTCTAAACTTTACGAACACTATAGTTTAATAGACTTCATTTCTTGTTCTCCTTTTATTTTATATCACTTTATTTCCAAAATACACCTTGCATCTTCGATTATTATATCTTATAAATATTTTTCTTTACTAATATTATTGTTTCATTATTAACATTAATAACATTGATTTAATTCAATGATAAATTCAAAAAATAAAATTTGTCGACATACTAATACTGAAACAAGCAAGTTCAGAAATATCATCGCTGTTTTTACTGTTTTAATATCAACATATTAAACTGCGCGCGCGCGCGCGTGTGTGTGTGTGTGTGTGTTTTTTTTTATATATATAATATATATATATACGGTTAAAACGTTTTAAAACAATATTGAGTTACGGCCGTACAAAAACAAACTAAACTTGCTGAAAGGCAGAATGAGCGAATTATCTCCATTATTTACACACGCGCGCGCGCGTGTGTGTGTGACAATTTTCAAGTTTAGTTGTTTTTGTACGGCCCTAACACAATACCGTTTTAAAACAATTTTCGTTTTGGAATACTGCTCATAATTGCCGAAAACATTTGGTTTTTAAATGTCAGTATTTAAAAAAATTAATGATGAAGCCTGTTTTAAAGTACTCTTTTCCAGTGGAAACTTTTTTGTCATAAATTACATTACTCAAGGGTTCCAGATTCGCCGTAGTAAAAAATATAATAAAAATCGGCTGCTTATTTACTGCAGCAATAGCCGTGAAGTTACAGTTTAATTACATATATTGCACATTAATTACTCGTAATTAAGAAAGAAACTTTTCACCCCTTAATGTGTGGTATCAGTTGCAGAGTTGATATTTCATTTTACGCATTATAATATTTTTCTTTTTTAATAAAAAAAAATGATCATTCCTGACAGATAAACAATTATATTCTTGGAAAATATCAAATCGAAAAACTATCGGTTCAAGTGGAAGAAGCCTATGAGAAGGGTAAGTATTTTTGTACAGAAAATTCATTGGGGAAAAAAAATGAATCAATCTTTCTTAACGTAAGTTATTTAGTGAGAAATTTATCAATAAAAATGCAACTTGTCTAGAATAGAGGGCAAGCGGATCTCTTATCTGCTCAACAGTTTATACATTTAAACGTCAGAACATATAGCCTGGGAAAAAGTAGCAGCTTACATTTGCTAATAATTTAAACCATTTTGTCTTCTTTATCGGGTAAATATTTTTTTTTTGTAGTATTTATTTATACATAAATTAAAATTATATATAAGTAGTTAACATTTTCATATGGCCTCCGTGGCGTGAGTGGTAGCGTCTCGGCCTTTCATCCGGAGGTCCCGGTCAGGCATGGCATTTTTTACACACGCTACAATTCATTCATCTCATCCTCTGAAGATATACCTTAACGGTGGTTCCGGAGGTTAAAAATAAAATATATATATATATTATATAGTAATTTTCTTTCAGTTCTTCAGCGATTTTATATTAAAAATTTTCATATTAAAATTTTTATGCTAAAATGTAGGGAAAAGAATTTAGTTCATAAAATACGTATTTATTTCCGGTGTATTGTAAAACCTCGTAAAACGTAGAGAACTTCTGTTATTTATCTATATCAATGGTCGGCACACGCTCGTGGGTATAGCTCTGCGAGAAAAATATGCTTGTAATTCGTTTTCTTGGAATTTCGAGATGACTTCATGAGGAATTTTCTGTGGAATTTACATCGCAGTTTTCTGTAAATTATCTGGCTGTATTTTTTTTAAATAGACCAGGATTTATGGAAAATATTTATTTTATGTTGCTGTCGGTGTTAATGTTTATTCTATTAAAAGATGTTGCAAGGTAAAATTGACATTGGTTTTTATCATAGAAATTACTAATTATTACATACATATGTACATTTGAATTTTACACATTTTTTTACGGAAACTGTGGTTTTAAAATTATTTTTTTAATGATTGATGTACTACCTCTTTTTACATTTACCGTTTAATCTTATTATTTTCGGAGAAATTAAAAAGGTATATTTCCCCTAAATTATTATATAAAAGCTTTTGTCTTTATAAATATTGGAAGTAATTAACCCTTAAAAACAGCTCGGTAGAACTAACATCCTCTTAAATGTAATAAATTGTTTGGTAATGTACAAATCTGTTTTTAAATTATGAATCTTATCGTATTCTCAATTTCTTATTCAAGGTAATGCAGGACAACGAGGGTGCGCGGACAAACACGTTCATTGACGCTTCGATAAATGTTTACGCGATAGTGGGAGTGCCCTGCTTTATATTCAACCTTGAAGTTGAAAATAAACACTGCTGTCATTGGCAGTATTTTAGGGATGCACACTGTTCATTACCTGTTGAGAATTAAATAATTTATTGTTCTGCATCAAATATCCATATTAATTTTATTTCTTTTATTTTCCGCGTTTTATAGATTACAACATTTAATCGCACAAAAGAAATTTTACATCGACTGTAATATCCTAAGTTATAAAATTAAGTGGTATGTTAAGTGAAATCACCATTATAAGTCTTTCGCCTCCGTGTCTTAACCGCGAAACATTTGTTACAAATAATAAATCGGTATTACTTCACTGAAGATACCCACAAAAAATATTGAAAGCATTATGATAAGAGTTAAAAATTATATTTAATAAATTTAATATAATTAGACTTTGTTTCATCAGATTTATTTTTTAATACCAGCCGGCCAGACTTTTAGGCTTGGTGTTCGTAAATTGACTTAACGTGCGTTTAATAGATTGAATTGATTCTAGAGCGAGATAGTAGTAAGCCAACACCCCTGAATAATTTGAATAACACGAATTTACTAGTATAGTTGTGTGTAAAAAATTTCAGTTTAATCCTATATAAAAATCTTATTTTTTTATAATTGATTTTTTATTTAAAAGAGTGTCTACGTCATACATTATCGAAATGTTTTTAAGTACTAAACATGAGTAATCACGTGTAATTTACTTTCCATCAATTTTTTTTTTTATCGGTGACTTCTTTTAAACATCCTTAATATATGATCGATTAGTATTCAGAAGTTTCAAATAAAAATATATGGTTTTGTCATTTAATTACTGTTATTTATTCTGTTAATTTAAATATAATTAACTAATTATTATTATTATTTGAAATCCATTTTCATACATAATTTATAAAATAAATGAATTATATTTTTTTCTGACACGTTATAAATGTTTGCAAAACTTGAATGATTGTCAAAAACTAAATATTTATTGTATAGCAATAAAACGAGTCACGGACCTGTACTTTACGAATTTTTCTTTATTTTCATGTTAGGTTGCATTATTAAAATGTTAATTTTATTTTTTGATAGACTATGTTTAAACAGTGTTTTTTACCTTATAAGTTTAATGGAATTGAAGGAACGGTTACATGCTTTACATGTACCGTTTAAAGGTATTAACACACATTTTTGCTGTAATTTGAAGATATTTTTCATTTTTTGCCGTCAAAATCACTTAATGTTTGATAGTTTTAATATAATTTTTAAAGTGTTTCCATACAAAACTTAAAGAATTGTTTAGGAAAAGTTAAAATAATAAATATTCCTTCATCCTTATCTAACCTTCCATAGCCCCTAACATTGACTCTTCTTGTATTAATATTATCTTAGACAGACGTTTGCACAGTTTGCAATGGCTGTTCATGCGGGAGTGTTTGTAAATTATTCATGCTTTAAGTAAGTAATTTAGCTAAAAGTTTAAGATAATCTTTAAAAAAAAGTAATAAAGCATATACTTCAAAACCATACAAAAACAAAATAAATAACTTATTGATATATTATTTGACATTTTGAAGTCGGCCCCCCTGATTAAACATTTAATTTTATTTTGAAGACGTTTAAAAACTTAGAATTTTAAAATAATATTTGAACACGACTATTTTTTTCTCTTTATTTTTATTTTTTTTAAATAAAATATTATTTAATTATAAGCGAAATTAACTGTTTTAGATATAATGAGCAAAGATGTATTTTAACGAAATGGAAAGTTGCTTATTTTCACACAAAAATACTCAGTTTTCTAACTCCGATTAGTTAACAGTTTATGGATTTCACTTGTAAACTATGAAATTCGGTCCCAGAAGAAATTCACAGTACTGACGGTCACTTGTTTATTCTTTATATAAGCGTATAATTGTTTTAATTCGTTTTATGAACAATATCACTGTATTTTAGACGCATTCTTTTATTACTGATTATTTTTTACTATTTAAAATTCTGTTTAAATTATTACTAATAATGAAAATATTTCTATGGTCACAGGGTATTTTAATAATCGTGGTCTTACCAATATAAGACTCGTTTACTCTGATATAATCTAACGAATTAAACGTTTAAAAATGTTTAACATAAATTATCGTCAAGACTGCATAATTGTAAGGGATACTTGTAAGTGATGAGTAAGTGCATTAGAGCGTAGGATACTCGCATTACTCATACGTAGTCGGTTAAGTCTAATTACCTCGACCGTAAGAGTCTATTCATTGCATAGGACTTGTACTTTGAAAACAAATTTCTATTCAGAGGCCTGTGAGACATTGAGGTAAATACAGAATGTCCTAGGTCCTAGATTCGATTTCTGGTTCGGTTTCAACCTTATTTCCATATAAATTTTCATTAATTTCTTTTTAGACTTTGAAAATTCGACTGTCCTTTTCCTCTTAGGATTAGTTAATAAATAAAATGTTAGCGTTTAGTACCATAATTAAACCTATTATCGGATAGACAGCCGTTAAATCTTTTCTTCTCACCGTGTATATTCGTTAATTTTTCAAGGAGTTCGTAACGAATTTTCAGTAACAAAAAAGATAAGTTTATAAATTTAAATTGCATTTCATGTGTATTTGAATGGTAAAAGTAACAGAAATCATGCTTATACATAGATTTTCTAGTTTCTTTTAAAGTATTTAGTATTTTTTAGGTTCGATACCGGTTATTAAATGCTGTGGCTGTAAGCTGAGTATAAGAGTTCGAATGCATGTATAACTATATATATTCATGAAGCTGTAGTACTGTTAGTACTGTTGTGGTATCTACGACCTGATGCTTTGGCTGTAATCCATACATTGTCCTTTACTAAATGCTATTTATTGCTAATTTTCCCTTTGTTGCTGATTGTTCTTCTGATAAATAAGTACTTTGTAAGGCGTTATGTTCTTCGCTACAAATTTTATTTTATCGCATCTTTTTTTTCTTTCGAAAAAACTTGTTGATTTAGAGGTTTCTGTTGGGAGTCTACGTTCGGTAAAATATTGTGCAGTATATTTGAACAAAACAGAATTCTTTTTGCCTTTTAGAACCCCCGGCAAAATATTAAGTTACACACACAAAACTTTATTGTCGTTTAGGTATAATAGACGTACTTCTTTGCTTCTACCATCCCAACCTTGAAATTAGTCTTTATTATTTCTAAAAACTTATAATTAGTAATAGCTTATGTCATTTCAGATTTTCATTTAGATTGTCATTTTTATTTAGATTTTCAGTGCTTGACAAAACGAATTAACAAATATTTCTCTCAAATAATAACGATACAATAAGAACTACAATACAAATAGTGTAGTTGTTTGACTTGCAGTGATAGAAGGTAATTATTATTTAGCAGATTTAAAATTTTTAATCGATATTAAAAAAAAAAAAAAAGGAGGCATCAATTCAAACCGTTCAATCCTACTACGAGTGACCGATTTTATAAATTGTTTTAAGTAACTGAATTGTCATTCTTACATATCATCCTCATTCATACTCTGAAGTAATACCATAGGTTAGTTCCGGAGGCTAAAGAAAAAGAAAGAAGGTAACTGAATTGTATGATTTTTTTTAATTGTATTGAATTGTATTTTTTTTAACGAAACATTTCGCTGTTTACAAAGAAGATTTATTTAATTCTTAACGTCATCATTACATAATATTGAGTAATAAATCCGTAACGATTTTTAAACTGATTTTTATTCATTCCAAGTACCGATACTTGGAATATCCACCTCATGTTGTGGTAAAAAAGTTGTATAAGGAATGAGTATTCTTGGAATATCCATTTTTTATACTTAAATTTTCTGCGTTTGCATTCTTGCGACTGGTTTACCTTCATTCAGGCAGCAATTTTGTTTTTGAACCGTTCCAAAAAAAAAAATAAAAAATACTTATCAATTCTTCTCAAATTTTGATTCCTGAAGGTCAGCACAGATTAAGGTACGTTATTGTTAGTTGTTTTTAAATTGGCGCCGACTTCTGAAAATCGAAATTTAGAGATTTGATCGTTAAATATTTATTTTATTTAGGGGTTAGACTGCTAAATATTTATTTATTATTAAGCTGTAATTTCTGCCTTTCAGAGAACAGAAATTAAAAGTAGACAGGGTAAATCTTTTTCAATAATAAATTTTTTCTTAGTCTAATCTTTACAGAAGTAGTCTTCTAAAAACACTTAATCTTTTTGTATTAGGAAAATTGGAGATACAAGAAAATTTGGTTTTGATCAGATCGATAAAGCACATATGTAAGGAAAAATATTTCAACCCATTCCTTAGACTTAGTTTTTCTTTGTGCACCTAGAAGATAAAAATTCTTATGAAATTCGTTTTACTTTACGCTTAAGTCGTGCACCAGAAATGATTCACTGGAAAGCTAATTTTATTTATTGAATGCTGTGTTTCAAAATATCGAAATTTTGATTGGCGTAAATCATATTAATTATTTGTAATTTTTTTTTTGTTTTGTACAAAATAACTAGGCATAAGTAGAAATATGGTCAGTTCATAAATACTAGAGTAAGTAGCCTAACCCACCGGAATTGGTCCAGTGGTGAACTCGTCAACGCAAATCAGTTGATTTCGAAATCGAAAGTTCTAAGGTTTAAATCCTAGTAAAGGAAGATACTTTTATACGGGTTTGGATATTAGATTGTGGATACCGGTGTTCTATGGTGGTTGGTCTCAGTTATCCACACAACTCAGGAATGGTCGACCTGAGACTGTACAAGACTACACTTCATTTACATACATACATATCATTCTCATTTATCCTCTGAAGTAATACCTCACGGTTATTAAACAGAAAGAAAAATTGTGTAAATAACCTAAAATGTAAATCTAAAAAAAAATAGCTAGTCGCGGGACTGGCCAATAGAAATGAAAACTTAAAACAATGAGTACCGATCATTGGTTAGTTATTGCTGGCTAATTATATTGCTCATTCTAATGTATGTGATTATTCATTTAAAAGGACTTAATGGACTACTTAAGAAATCTACTTATAATATATTGTATTGGTTAATTAAATAAATGATAATAAAACTAAACAAAAACCTTTTACATTGAATTTAAACAATTATTTTTAAATTTATTTTATTTAAACACTTCAATGGGTATAGGTAAACCCTAACATATCTACAAACCAACGCAATCCGGATAACTTCAACAGTCTATGTATATTGTATTCATGTATACGTATATGCGTATTGATATACAGAAAGAGAGAAAAAGAGCGGGAGTAAGAAAAGATGTAGAATCGACATCTTCTTTCCTGTATACTGATGTAAAGGTATATGCGCTTAGGCATAAGTATACAGAATGAGAGAGAGAAAGAAAGAGTATTGGGTACCACCGATGGATTAACAAAAAAAATTTTCCCCACCTCTCATTCTATATGTATTATACGCAAATATGTAATTCTCTCTCTTTGTCTTTCTCTCCTACATATAATATATATAATACGCTTAGCGTCTCGTGACAATTTCTGATAATGAATCCGCTGTTTTTTTCTCCATGCAAAAGTCTTATCACAAGGGACCGACACTACGCGCCAAAAAAGGGTTTTCACTTCAAAAACATAATTACTTTTTTTACATTGCTTGTAAACATTAATACAACTCGTATTTTGTATTTGATTGGCGCTTCAATTTTATGTACAATGAAAAAAATTCTTGGATAACTACAACGGATTTTACAAATATTTTTTATTAGTATAATAATATTAGATTAAAAACATGCTAATTACTACTTATACTAATAATAATATTAACACCATCTACTCCATTATTAATTCTTATTTGTCTTAAATGAATTTATATAAAGTTAATGATGGTAATATTTTTAACATTTATTACCCTCTTTATTTACTGTTTAACCGTTTAAAAAAAAAAAAAAAAAAAAAAACTTGTAACGTTGCCCTTTAGTCGATAAACTTCAAGTTAGAAATAATTTCCAACCGGTCACTATGGTTATTACTTTTTAGCTATTTTACTGAAACTTACGTAGTACTTTCCTGTTTATTTATCCGTATCTATACTTTGTAAAGGAGTTACACAGCCTGGAGCAGTGTAGTCATTATAACGGAGGGAAAGCTTTATACATTTGGTCGTTAAAACTACATCGTAAAATAATTTAAAATAGACTTCTTGGACTTTTCTTATCGTAATTACACGTAAAGAGGTATACCGGTTTAAATTGTTACCTTAACAGAAAGAATTGATATTTTCTTAAGTGAAAACAAATTTAATTTTTTTTGCAAATCGTAGAGTATTGAAATTTACTTCCATGTTGTATTCTATCTATCTGTCGTTTTAAGTTCAAAAGACAATGTACGCACACACACAATCAAATTCGGTAGTACTTTGTCCAGAATTTTTGTTTTCTTGTTGGAAACAAAATTAAACTTTACTCCCGTGTTTCAGCCCTGAATTATAACTCAAACATTAAAAGCGCAACGCGGATAAAATAAGTTTGACATATCCAATAATGTTGAACACACTTATCTGAGGGTAAGAAGGTATCCATCCACAAGGATGGAAGGTATGTTCTGGAAGGTATCCATCCACAAGCAAAATATGTGAGTGCCCAGTTTCTTTTTAAGCATTAGCGTAAATTATGTCTGTATAAATATGAATAAAAGTTCAATATTCTCTATGTTCTGAATAATAAAATTCAAAAGTACAAGTTCCTGTATGAAGTATAAGGGTACTATCGACCGTAGATTGACGGCTTCTTGTTATTATCGGATCTTTTAACAAGCATAGCGATCGGTGTTTCACAGAGGTTTTGTAGGGTAAGGTATATTAGCTAGCTTTACACCGCGCGCGCCCACTCAATCACTCTCTCTTTCTCTCTTTCTTTCTTTCTT
>JAAAKQ030054861.1:0-16098 GCA_010016005.3 Zanna intricata | reverse complement strand
AAAATGCCATGCCTGACCGGGATTCGAACCCGGGACCTCCGAATGAAAGACCGAGACGCTACCACTCGGCCACGGAGTCCGGCGGTGTTCTTTAGTGGTTGTGTTTAACCACACGTCTCAGGAATTGTCGGCCTGAGAACCAATGGACCAAATTAGCTAGATACATTCGTGTTGTCCCAGGGGGGAAGGTTTTAACCCATAAACCGAAACTCTGGCACCCTTGGGGATGAGGTTGTGAATTAAAGATATTCATTAAAGAAAAAGAAAAAAATTAATCCTTTTATTTCATTATTATATTTCTGTTACCATGGCAACAGAAATAAGTATCAATTTTTAGTCGTCAGAGGTCTGTGTACTTAAGTTACCAAAATTACTGCTGTCCTGTTTTTTTATAATTTATATTCTTTTTCAGGTTTCTGTAAAGCCTAAACATTTTAATTATTATTTAACCGTATTATTTTCACAACTATGAGGGTAGCGAACACTGCGGGGGTCCTGGTTAGAGTTAGACGGGAATGACGAGCGAAGCAGAAGTCCAAGAGGGAGCATCCTGGCTAGACAGGAATGGCGAGCGAATCGAGCTCTGCGGTCCTGGGGAGCCCTTGGGTCGGCCCATCAGTTTCATATCATATTCCATTATCAGATTCATATCGTAGAGGAAATCAGTTCCTCTACAATCTGTTCGTCTACATAAGATTACTTTTGTTAGAAATCGGACTCCTTGAAACAGATTTCTAAATTCGATGAAAAAATTGATTTTATAAGAAAAGACATCGTCGACCAAAGGAATTTGCTGTGGCAATGTATGGTATCTGGAAACATATAAATAGAACATATATAGTTTTTTGTAAATTACAATTAAATATTTTTTTAACATTATTAAAAAATTATTTTAATGTAAAATAAAGTAAATTTGGTAAATATAGTATTTTTAATTTACTTCAATATTGATACAAATATAAAATTTATGATATAAAATAAAACGCATTCCAGAAAATGAAATTGGATGCTTAAATCGTATTATAAAAATTTAACAGCTGTTAAATAAAAACTTTTTGCTTCAGAATACATATGGTTCCAGTATTCAGCTATTAACAGTATGTTGTAAATTACGCTAACTACAGAATTAAAATGTAAATATTTTAAATAACGTATATTTTTTTATATTTATATCAAATGAAACCATAGTAATTATTTTCATTGTTGCATATTAATTATTTATTGTTTAAAAAAAAGTAATATTTTTATTTATTTGTGTCATTATTGAAAGAAATTCTCAAAACTACTCAGAAGTGAGGTTGTTAGTACGTGCAGGTGCTTTGCATGTTCTGCTTCTGAACTGTATTATGTTTTCTGTTGTATTTTTAATTTACATAATCTCTTGCGTTTTACTTAAAGATCTTTTATTAATCCCAGGGCAAGACAAATCAGTTTAATTAATTTTTTTTTTACAAGTATGTGTTCCATAGGGGCGGGCCCGACAGATTTTTTTTCAAGTTTATTTTGTTATTCACGCTATGTTGAGTATGTAGGTAATATTAATCTCTAATACATATGTTGGAACTCTGGTAAACATTATTAGTACAGATTCAGTTTGCTCGCTTGTGTGTAATGTAGTTCTTAATGTTGCTGCTCGTCCTCTTGCTGCTAAGGAAGAAGACGAGCAGCAAGATTACCAGCAGCGGAGGCTTTGTCGAATAAATGAATTATATTTATTCAGTTTTCAATATTTTCCTTCGCATCATGTTGTTTTTGACGTGAAACGTTTTTAAATTCACACCGAATCGTAGAGTACCAAAAAAGAAATTTGTAGCGTAACGAAAAGGTCTATATCTTCCTGCCTCAATAATAACAACCTAACTATTAATCGTAGAGAAGTAAATGTGGTGTCGTTTTATAATTTACATGGTCAGCTCGCCGAAATTGACTTTGAATTTGTGTCATTGGTGAGCGGATTGTACAAAACTGACGCTGTCGCTCATTTCCATTCAGTGTAGCTCATGACTTAGACGTGATAGCGCGGTGATTCGTGTGTTTGTGAGGTAGAATTTGTCGAAATAGATCGATTTAAGTAATAATAAGTGTATTTTGAACAATATTTATGTGTAAAAAATTAATGTAAACATGTAAAAAAGTGTAAAAATTCAACACATCAGCCTCTGGAAAGGGGAGATTATAGGCCACTCACAATTACTTCAATGTCCGGTGCCGAGAACGAGACTGTTTCTAGAGCGTCGCAAAGCTGGCACGGTCCGCTCAGTGAACGACGCTGACGGCGCGAGCACTTCTATCTTATTATGCCTTATTTCTCTTACTTATCATATCACAGGGTAATTTCGAACAAAATTGTCGTCAAATATTAGTTGAAATAAATATCATGTACTAGTGTTTGTTTTATATTAAAACTAAGTTTAGTACGCAGACAATATATCGGTTTTAATTCAATCCACTACACTAAGGGTGCGACTCAGACATACATACCCGACTAGTTTATCTGTAGTGGTTGGCCAAATGAAGGAACTAAAATTTTCCATTGCAGACTTTCAGTTTTGTTAAAAAAAAAAAAATACGATGGTGGCTCTCCCATTTAACTTTACAGATAAGTTGTTCAGTTTGTAGCTCGGAGGAACTTAATCCTTTTCTTTTTCCGTTTAGCCTCCGGAACTACCGTAAGGTATTACTTCAGAGGATGATGTAAATGAAGTGTAGTCTTGTACAATTTCAGGTCCACCACTCCTGAGAATGTGGTTAATTGAAACCCAACCACCACCCAGAACACCGGTATCCACGATCTAGTATTCAAATCCATATAAAAGTAACTTTATTTTACTAGGATTTAAACCTGAGAACTCTCGACTTCGAAATCAGCTGATTTGCGATGACGCATTATCCACTAGACCAGCCCGGTGGGCTAAACCCTCGCCAACGGCCATACCACGTTGAGTACACCGGTTCTCGTCTGATCACCGAAGTTAAGCAACGTCGGGCACGGTTAGTACTTGGATGGGTGAGGAACTTTATCCTAGGTCTGTAACGTTTCACGTTAAACCAACGGCTGTGCGGCTCGACACAGCCCCATCCGGTATTTTTTGAGCTCACATACAGCTAGCTGCCCCGTATAATTCGAGTACAGTGGATCAAAATTAATCGTACCAGAGGCAAGCTATCTGAAATTGGTATAGCTCATAAATAAAACATCGAATGCCAAGTTTATTAAAGAAATTAAAACAAAGTGGTTTATAGTTACATTTAGTACAACGTTTCCGTCCATTGTTGTCAATAAATAGACCGCAATTAAAATAAATGAAGTGAACAAATTGACAGTGTTAATAAAATTTTAAATATTTATTAATCCAATTTAAGAGTACTGATTTGTTTCTAACTTATGTGTTAAGAGTTGAAAAATATTCTTTTCCGTTGGTTTTTATGTTAAAAAAGGTATATGAAAACACAGTTTTTTAATATAATATCTCTTTAGATCATTTGTTATTAAAAAAAAAAATTAGTAGAAATGTTTTCCTAATTAAAACGAAATTTCATTACTGTGGATTAAAGTATCCTGAAATGTTTACCTTATATGACGGAGAATTTGGTATCCAAAGAATTTGAAGTATTTTGGGCGCGGAGGATTTCAAAATTGCTAACACTACTTGGATTTCAATATTACCAATGAAAAAATCCGTAATGTGAGTGTCACATGTTTTTTAAATTTTGCAACATTTTCATGTTTTGTTGTACTACACAATCATCATGTTTTAATTAACAAATAATTATTTTCCTCTGAATGTTTTTTTTAGCCTGTGGGACCATCATTAGATATTACCTCAGAGGATGAGATGAAATGAAAATTTTTGTAGCGTGTGAAAATGCTACAACTGACCAGAATTCGAACCTGGGACCTCCGGACGAAAGACCGAGACGCTGCCACTCGCCGGCAAAAAATAAAGGTTACGTCGTTTACAGCCGCCCATTTTTTTTTTAACGAACAAACAGTTCGTTATTGAATTTATCAATATGTATGTATGTAAACACTTTTTGTCTCGGATTTTGATTTCAAATTCGGATTAAGCATCATTAGAGGATTACAGAAATACACGAATGACTGCGATCGGCAGTTAGATTCACTTCAAACTGGCCACCAAAAATAATCATTGGTTCAAATGCATTAATCTTTTATTAAATTGCATAAAATATATAAATATAAATTTTGTGTATCACGTGTAAGACCTGAAAATGGCGAAAAAAATAAATTTTTTTCGATTTTAAAAAAGTCATGAAATTGTCAAAACACGAGATAACTACTAAATTATATTAATGTATGTAGTGTAAGTAGAAGTTAGAAATACAGTGAAACCTTCGCAATTCGGATCTCTTAAAAACGGAAACCTCCTTAAAACGTACGGTTTCCCAAGTCCCGATTTGTTCTTACCCCTCAAGACGGAAAAACTTATAATACGGAAAAGAAACTATTAATTTCATATGTTAAATTTACCCCACATGACGAAAAGGATATAAAAATTGGGGTATCCTGTAATAAAATAACGTGGTTAAAAAACTGATCGTACGCAGGTTACTTGTAAAATAATGAATGCAGAAGATGGCTAATTGTTTAGCAGAAAATACACCGTCACATTTATGGCTCAACTTCCGGCCTATAAACTTACGGTCATTAATAAAGTACGGTAGCGGGCGAGAGCTTATGTAAACAATCCATGTGCTGTTTTTTTGTCATTAAGTTAATTGTATCTTGAATTTTTTGTACGTATCAATTGACAATTCGTTATTCAGTCCCGTGGAAGCAGTAATATCTATCATTTTGTCACGAGCATTTGTTGTTGTAGTTTCGGGTTTTGATCGTATACTTGATTATGTTATGATGAAAAATGAATTAGTAGCGGTTAAAAAAAAAAAAGAAGTCCAATCAGGATTCGAACCCGGAATCTGCGGATTTAAATCATAGACGCTACCACGATAACACCGAGTTCAAGTTAATGAATAAATATAAATATTAGTTAATAAAGCTCAAGTCCAGTGAAAGATGATCTGTTCTCTATACTATTATATGAAGAGGAAGGGGGTTTTTGTTTTTAAGAGATAAACAAAAAAATTGATGTGGACATTACATGACTTCCTTGTACGAAGATCCAAAAATAATATACGATTCTACATTATAATTTTCAATTAATATTAAACAATCGGATGTTTCATCAAATCTATTACATATATACATATGTAATAATGCATATTAAATTACATATACACATTTTTAGAAGTCCATAAAATTTTATTTTCATTAACAACTTATGATATTTTTTTCATTTTTTTAAATTGTTATTATTGAATTATTATATATTGTAATTTTTTTAATAATCACTAGTTATTAATTATTAATAAATTAATATAATTAAATTTAAAAAAAAAAATAAAAAAAGAGATGAAGTCTGATTCGAACCGATGTGCCTTCTCTTGTAAGTCCCAAATATTTCAGTAATTAATTTTAATAATTGTAATTTTTTTAATAATCACTAGTTATTAATTATTAATAAATTAATATAATTAAATTTAAAAAAAAAAATAAAAAAAGAGATGAAGTCTGATTCGAACCGATGTGCCTTCTCTTGTAAGTCCCAAATATTTCAGTAATTAAAATTTTATTTAGCTGTAATTCTAGAACTAATGAAAATAAGAACCACTTATAAGATATCGTTGAAAGCTCTAAATGAGGGCTTAACTACAGTTAAGAAACGGTACAAAATCAACATTTTTTGGGATTTTAAGCTTTTTTTGGACACTTTTGGTTCAGTCGGTTGCAATCAAGAAAGGGAAGTGCACAACTAGATGTTACAACAATCCTAAATTCAAAATTTCAACATCCTACGGCTAATCGTTTTTTAGTTACACGAGATACGAACAGATGTCACGCCGAAACTAGTCAAAATGGATTCATGGATGATCAAAACGGATATTTCTGTTGAAATCTGAAAACCAAAATTTTTCGCGATTACAATACTTCCTTGTATTTCGTACAATGAAGTACACGATCTATCGCATCCAAATTTTTACCCATGTTTCTTGGCATAACTGAGAAAGTTTTTACATCCAGTTTATATCGAAAAATTTCAAAAAAAAGGAAATAAATATATATATATATATATATATATAATATATATATATTTTATTTTAATCGCTCCGGGCGATTTTCTCGTAAACTACGCACAGTAAAAAAAAATGACCCAAATAAAAGTTACTCAGATTCGAGGAGACACCTCATGGTGACCGTGGGATTGACATTGATCTTATTTCAAAATTAACAAGAAATAACTTATTTTTGACCCCACCTTCGCACGTAAACGACGAACTTACGGTCCTTAATAAAGTACGGTAGCGGGTGAGAGCTTATGTAAACAATACATGTGCTGTTTTTTTTGTCAATAAGTTAATAGTTTTTGAATTTCTTTACGTATCAATTGATAATTTGTTATTCAGTCCCGTGGTGTATTTTCTGCTAAAAAAATTAGCCATCTTCTGCATTTATTATTTTACAAATAGTAGTTTGTGTACGATCAGTTTTTTAATCAAGTTATTTTATTACAGGCTACCCAAATTTTTATATCCTTTTCGTCATATTGTCTAAATTTAACGTATGAAATTAAGAGGTTATTAATTAAGTAATTAAACTTTCAGTAAGTTCTGAAAATAGCAGAACATTTTATATTGGAATATGTGGTCCCACACATGAACTTGGATCTTTTTGAATGTCATACGGCTAACCATCAGAGATAGTGTTACACGGGTTATAGAGTTATACGGAGATAGTGTTATACGTTTAAGAAAGTCATAAAATATTCCTAGAATATTATTATATTCCAGATTATTATCTCGCAAACTATGGGAAAGTGCGGAAAAGCGGAAAAATAATTTTCCACTAACGTATTACACTGTCTCTGATGGTTACTGTTATTCTGTCTTACGTAATTCAGTTTCTTTTTCAGGTTTCTATAAAGCCTGAATATTATAATTGTTATTTATCAGTATTATTCTCACAATCATGAGAATAAGGTACTGTGCGGTGATCCAAGGGGTAGAACCCTCTGAGTAGATGGGAATGGCAACCGAAATAAGCTCTGCGTGTGTTGTGAAGGGCGCCGATCCCTTTGGGAAATTGTGAATGGCGAACAAAGCGAGCCCTGCGGTCATGGGGTAGGCCCCGATGAGCCCCTGATTTAGCTTCGCGATTCGGTTGGGCTGAACTGAGCCCAACATTAAAAAAAGAAGAAGAAAATTTAAGAACATCTGAAAGAAAAAGAATATAGAGGAAAATTAAAAAAAATATAAGTATTACTCGTACCTGAAAAATGCTTTGTTGTTAAACAAGTAGTTTAATATGTTGGGATTTCCTAGCAGTTACTACTGTTTTGTATGTTTAACCTTTATTTATTTTTTTTTTCAAAGAATTAATGAATTCATCATTTATTTTTCAATTCATTGAATTAATTAATCGTTAAAGATAAAAATCATTAGTTAATTTCCTTTTCTTATTTTTAATAAAACGTGAATGTTTTTTCCTCTCATTTTTTACGTAGTTGTTTAACTAATTTCCACGTTTCCGTAAAAAAAAAAAAATTCCGTTCCATAGTTACTTAACGTTACATCAGAACTTAATTCTTTAATGTTTACTTTTTATTTTATTGTGCTAATTACATTAAACTGAAATTACATTCTTTTCTTCCTTTATTGTTTATTAATTTACTTTCAGATGAAAAATTACTTTTGTAATTTTAACAGATTTAAAAAATTAATTTCTCAATTCTAAGTATCAAACAAACGTAGCTTCTACGTAGTTTTAACAAAGTACGGCAACGGTTAAATAACTCTTCAAGCGTTTTAAATAAAGATAAATTAAAGTTGTCGATTGCTTCTATCTCAAAACGGTCTATTTTTTATATGTGACATCTTATTCTCTGATGGAAGAAGTAACTAAAAAAATGTAAATAGAAAGGATAGGCTTGTGATACAATTTTAAAAGTAATTGAAAAAAGAAATCTGTTACCATAATAGAGCCGTTCAATGTTTTTTAGTTAGTTCAAAAGTGTTCCACAATATTTCTTAAAGTAATTGATCAACAGTAATAATAATAATAATAATAAAATAACTTGGATAATGCTGCTACCTTGAAACACTATTTTTTAGTGTAACACTATTAATTGGGGTGTAGTGTAAAAAGTATATTAAGTGGCTGTCATTTCAGTTAGGATTATCTTAGTCCAAAGTTTTTTATATAAATTTTTTTCAGTGCCCTCAAAAATGATGTCACAACCCTAGGCTTCAGGTTTAAAATATGTGAGTTGCTCCCCACAAAGGTTAGGGGTGTTTGATGGACTCATAACGACATATAAACAGACAAGAAAATTAAATCATAGATCATGGTTACCGTGTTCTTTGGTGGTTGGTAATTAACCATATCTCAGGAATGGTCGACCTGAGACTGTGCAGGATTTTTCTTGTAGAAGTGTTAGATTAATAAACAGAAAGTTTATCAATTTTTTTCTTTTATTCCTGATTTTGTGAAAAATAAAAAAATACAGTTCCGAGACCTAAGTTTTTTTTTTAATATTTTTTTTTTTTTCAATTTTTCAGATCAGATATATAAAACGACGAGATTTACCACTTAATTTGAGTTCCAATAATTGCAACTGACTTAATTTTACCTAAGGCACAGAAATTCGGACAAAATATTTCACCAGCCGACACTCTCTAATGAAGTATGTTAACATGAACTTTCTTCTTTATTTTCATTAGTAGAATACATCCTGAAAGTTTTTTACATTTTTCATAAATCACTTGTTCATATGTAAAATATTGTACAATGTGTACAAACAGTATATCTTGAACGGGGATAAATTTTATGATAAACTATTAATTTTTTTTGTCAGATTATAAAAAATCAAATTTCTTAAGAAATGCCATTCTAAAAATTATCATTGGTTAATTTAAAAACCGCTAAACTGCTGATTTTTTAACAAACTTTTATAACTTTAGTTCGACACAATGTTCGATGTAATTTAATTTTTTATGCGGCATTATCAGAAAAGGGTTTTCATCCTTATCAGAGGGTTAAGACGATAACAGAGCCACACTCTTATTTCAAATTTTCTTGTTCAAATTACCGACTTGAAGGTTTTTTCTAAATTTATACTTTTATTCGAGTGGGAACGACTTTCTTTTTATTGTACTTGTTAGGAGTAACAATTTTTTCTATAAATAGAATTTTTATAAATTTTTGTAACCTTAAATTGTTTTTAACCTATCGAGTTGTTAATTTTTTTTCCTAAATAGACGTTATCAAGATAAAGATAAATTTCTAGTTTACATAGTTGAATTTATTTTTAAACAACGATGTCGAGAAATAGAGAAATTCGGAGAAGAGTGTTTTTACAAAAACCAATATCTTCACTCGTTTAATATATAAGAATATAACAGGTTGAAAAAAAAAAAATTAATAATAATGAGAGAAAGTGAATGGGAGTATGCTTACGTGAGTTTTCTGTATTAAATTATGGATTCAGTTCTCGACTGTCTGTTCTGAAATAGGTTCGCTGCAGTTTTCCTTTTGCACTGAACGATATTGAATCCTTTGGCACTGTCCATTTATCACGTGTTGTAGGAATCGGAAATATAGGCATGTTCATTCCTGTAACACTATTTCCCTCAAATCAGATATTTATTTTTTTTGTTCGGTAAAACATCTTTATTACAAAAAAAAAAAAAAAAAAAAAAAAAAAAAAAAAATTGTTTAAAAGAAGTCATTATTATCTCATTTTACCTTTGTATTATCTATTTAAAATCATGAATCGTTGTTTAGTTAAAATAAATATTTATAAGCTATGCGTACACACAAACACAGATCACCACTAAAAAACTTAAATAATTACAATTTTCGTAAAATTTATTATACAAGATGAGATATGAAAATCGATTTCCGGAGGAAGAGAACTAAGAAATGAATACTTAATAAACTCATGTATTAATGAAGATTTAGATTTTTAAACAATAATTTTCAACTAGTTACAACGGGATTTTGTAAATATTTATATAAAATAAGTATAAAAATTTGCTCAGTTTTGCGCAACAAGACCGATTTTTCGTTATTTTATTTCTTTTTGAAAAATTAATAACTTAATCTAATCAAGAATTAAAAAAACCTTTGAACCCTAAACAGACACGCGCGCGCGCGATATTGTATTTGTTGATATTTTAAAGCGTACCCTGAATCCAAAAATGCAAATACTCCCCTAGCTCTATATTTCAAAAATGTTTTAATCTACCATGATTAAATTTGGAATTGTACCTCATATGTTAAGGATATTTTAAAGGAAACAATCGGATGAAGTGTATGCTTAAAAAAATGAGTAGGTAAAAAGAAGAGGTTCTCAATATTTGTTTGATGTATATTTAAGCCTTAAATAAATAATTAATTAAACTTTTTATTTTAATTCAATTTTAAATTTTACATTATAGACACCATAAATGTTACTAATGAACAAAGTTACACAATGTATTTATTTAAATTAAAAAAAAAAAAAAATACTTTAGCTATTTGTTAAATTATTTCTCATTTCACTGTCATTTGTTTAATTTTCACATTTAAAACCGGGCCCATTACTAAACATAGGCGTCCACCCCTCCGATATTCTGTGCTTTCCTGTCCAATACCAACCCATTCCAATTTATTCTGTAGCCTCCTTCAAATCATATTCTCACCGATTCTTCTATCTTTCTCATTCCCTTTTTTCCCATAGAAAGGTTTCCAAAATCTAACCTGTTTATCCACTTCCTGTCTAATAACCTTGACAAGTGCCAGCCCATTTCCGCTTCGATTTCTTAGTTACTTTAACGTGATCTGCTATACCAGTGTGTCCCCTTATCTTTCATATTTAACTCTGTTAGTCCTTTTCAAACCAATCGTGCTTCTTTCCATTCGAACACTTGTAACCGTAATAATTTTTATGGACTTCTTCGGCAACGTCCAAATTTTTAAACTGTACGTCAGGTGTTACATAAAAATGTAATAATTGTTTTTCTGTACGTTGTTTTTGATGATTAATTAAGAGACAAATATTTTTCCAAGCTATCCTTCTTTTGGTCTCCTTTCCTGTTCTATTTCAGCCTTACTCTTAACCAAATGAATCTATTTCGATAATTATTGTTTGATTCTGTAGAAGTTTTCTCTGATAGTTTATTATTTCTAAATAAATTAATTTAACGATTTTTGTAAGGGACTATTTTATTTGTCTACACGGTAGTTTAAAATATATTTGTTTTTTCTCATATCACTGGTTGTAATCGCATTATTATTGCTTAATATTATTCGTTTATATCAAAGACCAATTGAGATAAAATTTTTCTACTTTTGGAGGTAGATTAAACGATTACTTTTCAATAATCATAATTAAAATTTAATTCGGACTTCTATGAAATAGTTTTCACTACTGGAATAAAAAATAAATTATGTGTAAATAGTTATTCATTTTTTAAATTTCTGTGTTATAATAGATTGTATAATGTTTACTGATATGCATTTAATAGGTTTTTTGTAATCTGTTATTTTTTTTATAAAGTTGAGTCTGATAGAAATCTTGTGAATAGTTGTAAAAATAAAACTATATAAAAATAACAACACCAGCTGTAGTAATAGTATTTACAATAATTATATTTATAATATTAACGAAGTATAAAGTAATCTGATAAAACTGTGTGAAAGGCAATATTTAACCATGACCACGTGTCGCTGGTCTGTATAGCAACGAACGGGGTGTACGTTACTAGTTACGACTGTAATTTTTTAATGATAGTTTCATACCTTTTCCACCTCAGTTAAATCGCTTAATATTAAATACTTTATTTTCAAAATACCGTCATCTTGTTTATATCGTTTCAAGGATTACAATGAAGTGTTTTTTCCGTAAAATATTCGTTTTAAAGATAAGATTGTCTCGAAAAAAACGCCCTGCACGCTTAAATAATTATAGTTTTGGACTAGATATTAATTATAATTATTGAACAATAATTTTTTAATCTATTTTAAAAAGTATATCTTAATCTGTTTTGATTTTATAGTAATTCAAAGTTGACGTTCTCAAAAAAAGTCCAAAAAAATCGTGAGTTTTCCGTTTTTCACGCCCCTAATTTTCAGAGGAATAATGGTAACTAAGATGGGCCTAATCCAGTTAGCACAAAACTAATTGCAGTATTTTCATTTTATTATGCGATTTGTTTTTACTGAGATAGAATAGTTTAAACACAAGCGATATCTTTATGACGATCACTATAATCTGTGGTTTTCCAAACATTAGATGTTTCAATTGAAAATTAAAAAAAAATAAATAAATTGCTGCAAAACGTTTCTTCTTTTTCTATTACGCATCTGGAACTACCTTAAGGTATTACTTTAGAGTTTTCTTTTATGAAAATCCAGGTTTCTCACCTTTGTGCCTTTTTTTATGAGCTAGTTTCTACACACGGGTAACTTTTTTTGTAGCTTTTTTTAAATTTTAAATAAAACTAAACAAGAGAATATTAAAATAAGATATATTTAAAAAATCATTATTGAAATAACTTTAAAAAACTGCAATAAAAATTATTAAATTTTAAAATTGGAATTAAGATTAATAGTAAAGGATATTATGTGATATTTAATTATTTTAGTTTTGTTGTGTTTCGTTTAATTAGTTTCGTTACCGTTCGTACTGCGTTTGATTAGTTTACGTTCGTTAGTTGTTTCACGCTTTAGTGTTCGGTTAATTTTCGTTTTATTAATATTTAATTTACGGTTATTTTTATGTTTAAATACTTTTTTGTTATGTTATTTAATTTTATTTGATGTGTTTATTTTGTTTATTTTATTTGGTTAGCCTAGGGTTTGTTTTTTGCAATCTATGGTTTGTTTTTCCTAGTTACCCAGCTGTTAATATATACTTATTTAGTTATGTTCGACGTATAGTTTTTAACTCGAACTTGATTGTTTATTTGGGCATGGAAAAATTTTTAATATTTTTCGCTCAGCTGTTGAGAGCGAATGTTTTTTTATATTGTCGATTTGTTATTTTCTGTGTTTATTTTGAAAAATGGTTAATTTTGTACTGTTTGAGCAATAAACTGCAGTTTAATTACTTTTAGCTTGTTTAATTACTATTTGTAAATTATTTTTTATTTTGTGTACTTTAATAGCAGTCCACGATTGCTAGACGTTGTTTTGTTTACATTTCTGACTGTCATTCTCTCTGTTTATTTTGAACAATGGTTAATTTCGCTCTTTTTGGGCATTAAACTACTTAGTTTTACTATTTTTAGTGTATTTACATTGATATTTGTAACTTCTTTACATTTATTTGTGTGCTTTTAATAGCAGCCTACGGGATGCTAGGCGTTGTTGATTGCGGTAGTCAGATATCCTGCAATCCATTTTTTTATATTTTTTTACTGTTAACTTTCTGTGTTTATTTTCACCGATGGCTGATTCTAGTGGGTCGGGGTGTATTACCTCGCCCACTCACCGTTGAAAGGGACTCAGCGTCGTTTGCAGAAGGTGCAGCGGTGAAGGAGTCTGCCCAACGGTGTCCAGGAGCGAGGTTGGTCAACCCAGATGAAGATTTGTGAAGAAGCACTTGGTACGGATGAGGAGGGGAAGGATTTCTTAGACGTCGGGAGTTCTTCAGATGAGACGTACTTGACTTAATTGTCTGTATTAAAATCTGAAGTCCCTAGTACGTCGGACTTCAAACACTAAGGTTGAAATTAAGACGTGCTCTAAGGAGTTCTGAAGATCGTTAAAAGGATTGACATGCTTCGCGATGTTTAGGATGATCTGCCTGAGACAGTGGATGTTGCCACGGATATACGTGTGAAACGACGTGACGTAGTACTCAGGTGGTGGAAAGTGGCTTCGAGTTGAAAGCCCACTCAACGGTTTGGGTTTGGATAAACCCAAAATGTGGGCATTAAATTTTAGCCACTATAAAATAAGAGGCGGGGTATTTTTGTCATTATTTAATATTTGGATTTTTGTATAGCGGTCATAGAAAATTTAGGTTTACTACGATAAAAACGCTTATAAGGAATAAGTAATTTAAAATACAAAAATTTTAAGTCGATCGGAGTTAGGGTGTTAGAAGATATTTCTAAACAGTTTTAGCCTTAGTCGAAATCCATTGACCGAAATGTTGAAATTTCCAATAAATAAACTTTTGAAGACCCAAAAGCAAGAGGGTTATATGGTACCGTACTTAAAATATTATATATTATATATTTTTTAATTACAATTTTCAGGTTTAGTTTGTATTAATGTCCTATTTTTTTTGTTTATGTAAAATAATTTTTTTGTTATAAATCTAATTATTTTAAACGTTTTCTCCATTTTTTCCGTTCTTTCATGGATTCTCATTTTTTAAGCTATTTTTTTTATCAATTTTTTTGAATATTAAAATTTTCCCCGATTTTTTAAGATTTTTTGTTTTATAGAGTTTTTTTTATAAATTTATTTTTTTCTATAGAAATGTATGATCAAATATTTACTACTTTCTTTTTTTAGAAGATTAGGTTGATTTTCTGCAGATCTCAGATTTATTAAAAAAAATTTTTTTAGTAATTATTAAAAATTAATTTTAATAAATATTAAATTTTTTATTGGGGACATTTGATTATAATTGATTGAATATGGTTATTTTTTATTTTTATTTATATTATTATTATTCTTTTTTAAAAGAAATTCTGTAGAATAATTAACTTATACTTTTTTATTTAATCATTCATTTCGTTTTAATTTAATAAATAAAAAATTGTTATATTCTATAATAAATAATATATTTTTATACAAAATTCTAACGTATAAAAAAATTACAAAAAAAAAAAAAAACAAAAAAGAAGACTCTCAATGATTTTTGTTAGTTGATATACTGTCACGTTATTTATAAATCCCAGACATTGATTTTCTCACAAAAGTTACCTCTTGTCTCTTTTTTCGTCTTTTCTCTCATTTTTACTCATTTTTTTTCTTTTCATCCTTTTATCTGTATACTGTTTGGAACTGTCTGTCCTGTTTTTTATTCCTTTTATGTGCTATTTCCATTATGGGTTTATTTTACGGTATACCTTGTTGTTGTGTGTTAACAAAAAATTCTCACTATATGAAATATATAATATATTTTTCTTAAACATTAAAAATAGAATCATATAAGTAGAATAAATAATGTATATATAACATTCAATAACACTTTCTATATAATATGATTATTTTACGATTGTAAACTTAATACGCGAGTTTTCAGATTTTATCAGTGAATCTTTAAATATATGATTTATATTCACAATTTTCTATCATTAACATAAATGTATAAAATAAACCTCATATCTTTTGTACATAAATCTGTTTTTTATTAATTAATTTATGTATTTAAATTATTAAATCCGTGAATCTTCTTCTTTTTTCTTTTTTTTTTTAATTCACAAAGACAAATATAAAATATTTTATTCAGGTCATTACTACGTATATTAAGCAGATTTTATGAAAAAAGGAAAAATATTATGGATAAAACAGGAGCTGCCTCAGAATTTGTTTGGAAGGTTCAAGAAATAAGTGTGAGGAAAACCTTCATCAGAACAGCATTACAAAATTAATTCATATTAAAGTTATAAAAATAATAATTATATGAAATAATTGTGGTCCTCATATGTTTATGATAATAAAAAAATGAAATGGCGCCCACATAGCATTAATCAGTGTTGTTTTATCTGAAAGTAATTATTTTCATTTTATTGAGAGTCTCTGTTTATAAACTTGGATAATACTTGCATTAGGATTGGTTTTTTTTCTGATATCTGATACTATATTTGGCTTAATGAAAAAGACAGTGGGAAATCACTTATTTCCTCATTTTCCTTAGGTTTAAATTTTAATTATTCTTGAAATTAATAAGCTGTTTACGTAAATATATGAAATCTCAGATTACACTGGTTATACAGAGTTTATCAAAACTGCACGGCAATCTCTCGGAAACTGATTCTATATCTAAAAATAAGAAAAAAGTTTCCAATAAACATATG
>JAAAKQ030054828.1:4416-16098 GCA_010016005.3 Zanna intricata | reverse complement strand
GTGTGTGTGCATATATAAATATGTATATTTATACAAAAAAAAGAAATTTTTCTATTATTTGAACTATCATATAGGTTTAATTTAATAGTTTATAAACATATTGTAAGATCTGTTAAAACCTATTAAATGTTGAAATTTCTGTCAAGTAGATAACATTCACTGATGACACTACTCGTATATTCCTACATTTATAGCTCGTTTACATTTTACCTCAAAACATCAATGTGAAATTTAGAAAATAAAATAAATTTTGTTATCTAAGGCTTAAAGGTCTTAAATATTTAAAAAACTTGCATATTTTTTGTGAATCGAAGCGAATTTCAGTTAAGAAATAAAAAACAAATTGTTACAGAGGGTAAAACCTATATTTTTTAAACCGCTTATTATTGCTCGCAAGTACAAAGCTTGTAAAAATAAATTTTAAAATAAAGCCATTTTTAATTTGGAGCAATAAACCTTTTCTTTACCGAGTGATTATATTTTTTTTTTCTGAATTAAAACCAACTGCAGCTAACAAATATGTACTTGCTTCACTGTACTTCACTATACATAGTCCCTACACTATACTTCACTTTAAAAGTAGGTTTTAATAAAATTAAATCTAAGGAATATCTAATTTCCATTTAAATGGAAATTAGAAAGTAATATATATACTTAAAAAGTAATATATATATTACTTTTTAATTCACTAACATTTTAGATAAAAATTGTCAAAACTAGTTTTAACTATTTTGACTTATAATGTATTTAACATCAAAGTTTTCTAAAATCTCAGCCTATTTTAAGTATAAAATAAAAACATTATATGTTAAAAGTAAATGTTTTATTTATTTATTAATCTTTATTTTTAAAGCAATCCTTTTTTTTTGTAAGCTGCATTCAAAATAGAAAACTCTCCTGAATTAAATGTAAAATAAAAAGTCAAGGTTATTCCTTAGTTCTTTTTTTTTTTTTAATTTTCCTTACAGGAACAACTATCATAATAATTTTTCAATGTAAGTACATATTACTTGAGTGGTTTGAATATGAAACAGTTCAATTTAATTAATGAACCGTGATTGTTCGACAACGGATTTCAAGATAAAATCGATTCAAATTATATATCATTATATGGCCGCTTTCAAGTAACTTTCAAAGGTTTCTTTAAACTAAAGGTAAGCACACTAAATTTACTGATCGATTTTCAAATATTTTTTTAAATATTGGAATAACAGTTTCTGATTTTATAGAAAATTATTTGCCAATAATTACAAAAAAAGAGAAAAACGGAGAAGTTCAACAAAAGATAAGTATAAAAATTCATAATTCCAGGTTTCATTGCAAGTTAAACACAAAAACGATAATACATTTTACAAGACATGAATAATTTAAAATTCAGAAAAAAAATTTAACACTCAGAAAAAATGTAAATTAATATATATTCTGATATAGTTAATATTGGTCTGTGGGAAATGGTTTAGGTTCTTTTGATGCTTATAAATAAAATAAAATTTCAAACTTAGCATATCTAATTGATTTTTTTTGACTATGTGATCAAAATATTTAACTTGTTTAAAAATTTAAAATCCTTTTCTAAGGTTTATTAAATTATTATTAGGTCTTAAAATATTCCAACAATATTTTAATATACGTTTTATTTTAAATTTATTATAAGAATTAGGTGGGAAAAATAGAATAAATTAATGAATGACTGACGAATTCTGAAATAATTACGTATAAATGATTTTTTTTTTTTAATTTTCTAAATGTAGCATCTGACTATATATATATATATGACGTAATTCATATATTCTATACTTTACACACAAATGCAGATATAGAGGAAGTGGTATAAGTTACAAAGAGAAAGAACCATATCGGTTACCAGGTGAGGTGACACTAAGTCTGGGAGAATTGTTCTGACCACAGTCTCAAACGAGTACGACGCGTGAGAGCCGAGACATATTCGTTCATCTCTCAGTCACCGGTAAAGTTAGGAGAAGAGTAGACTTACCATCTACCATACAAAGGCTTCTTTTTTTTTCATTTAACCATTGCTTAATAATATAAGGATAGTTAACAAAATAAATAAATAAATATGTTATAAACTATTAATATCAAATTTCTTGATTAATTAAAAAAGTTTTAATGTACAATTTCATTCTTTATTAACAAAAAAAAAAAAAAAAAAAAACTGAAAGCCAAAATTGGATAAATTTAATTTTACAAGGAATTACTTTATTATAAAATATTAATTTTAATCCCACTCATACATACAAACATACACAAGAACAATCACAAAATTACAAATGTAACATGGATGCACTACGGATATAAAATGGAATATATGATAGGTTATAGGAAAGTGATCGACTACAAACGGAATATTTTGTAGTTAGGCAGACCATAATTATACACAGTAATAGGAAGCATATAAAGTACTCAACTTGTAAGTTATACAACAATATTTAAATTTTAATTGTTTCTTATGATATGCTAATCGTATGTTACGTTCATCTAAGTACATAGTAAGACATAAAGTTACAGTAACATCTAACGAAAATATTATAAAACATCTGCACGCGGTAGCGCTAAAGGCGGACTGCCGTAGCGTCGGGGCGCTGAAGGGGGTAGAAGCGACGCTCCGACGCTCCCCTCTTTGCCTGACCACGCCCAATACCCTTCATCCAATGAGAACGTCCCCCTGCCACTCGCCCTGGTTTATTCTCCCATCCTGCACCCTTACTACTACTCCCTTCAATATTTCAGACGCACCAGGCAAATGTATTATTAAAACAAAGTAACAACAAAACCACAGCTTGTCTTTAATCTGTTAACTTATACATATACATAAAAAAAACAAAGTGAAATATATTTTTTATTACACATACATTTTTAATGAAAATATAGCTCATCCTAAAATAAAAATTTATTAAAATAATGACGCATTATCTCGCGGTAAACACAATTAAAACATTAAAAGTCCACTGACTTAACATTAATTAAAATTTGCCGTAGACTTTTAACGATCTTCAACTACTAAATATTGTAATATTTTATTAAAGAAATAAGTCCAAGAAGTAGAGGTTTTCAACAAAACTACTCATTAGAAGATAGATGAAATGTTAAAGTGACAAAATGAATAAGGCTAAAATTCGTGTTTAATATAAAAATATGTTAAGATTTTTCACTTAAGTAACATATCTAATTTTTTTCATTGAAATAAAATGTTATGATTATAAAAGGTTACAAGATAATGTATAGAAGAAATCTTATTATAATTTACGTAATTTAAAAAGTATTCAACTAAATCGAAAAATAGATAGTCATCAGAAAAATATGGATAAGAAGTATAAAAATGTAATTCTTTTGAATGAGTAATGAATAAATAAATAATAAATTGCTTTTTTGAAATGTACTTGACATTTTTATTATATTAAAAACATTTTTAAAAATATGGAATAATAAATAAACCTATTTCTCTTCAAATATATGAAGAAAGCTAAAGGGAAATATTAAAAGCCATAAGGAAAAATATATTATTTATATGACATGTCAAAATCAACAGTGTGCTAAATGTGAGAGGCGTGTTAGGGTTTCTTGTACGGTGGTAGAATAAAGGCGGGGGGCTTAAGATAAGGGGGGAGTTGTTTTGCGGTAGAAAATAAGAGGGTATACACCACTGTACGATAGCGGTCTGGTTCATTAAATCCCCCTCCATTTCCTTTACGAGTTCTTCCTTGTTTAAGGTATCCGGTTCCACAGAGCAAGATTTTTCGGATCATCTTGTCGGTGGTGGCGCTCGTTATTTGGTTCTGTGAGCTGCAAGGGTTCCACCCCCCTCAACTCCCGCCCTCAGTTGGCGCCCTACCGGCTCAGTCGGTCAACACAACGCGTTACGGAACACAGCTCCTCTGCTCATACGGCTCGTACACTACCACTACACGCATGCAATTTGCCAAACCCATTGGACGGTTCGTTACGCTGTGTCACACATGTACAACGATTATTTATAATTTACTATTTAGAAATAAAAATAAAAAAATATCTATTTAATTAAATCAGAAATTAAAAAAAAAAAATCATCACTTAAAACGTTAAACAAATTCATTCATTTACACAACGGAAAACTCCTAATCTAAAAATGTGAATTTTTTGAATAAAATCTAATAGAATATTGAAATAAATTTTAAAAAATGCATAAAATGTCGTGTAGATAAAATAAAAAACAGAAAAAAAAACAAAACAAAAAACCTAAAATTTGATATAGGAAATAAATATAATAATAAAAATGTATTGTCAAAGAAATGGACAAATTATATTTTTCAAAATAATAACTTTTTAGAATTAAAGTTCAAATAAACAATAAAAAATGATTCGTTTTGTTAGATTTTCAACAATGTGTATAAATCCGTACAAAGAAAAGCCGGGATTATAGCGTTTATTTTAAGAGTGCGTATTTTACGGTTTATTTCATTTAATAAAAGACTAAGTTAATATTATACAAACTACTAACAGTGAAAATTGTGTATTGTATTATATTTACATAAAGTGTCGTGAGATGAATTAATTCGCATAAAATAAATATGTCATAGTTAAAAAAAGGAATCTTATACTAAAGTGATATATTAGTTAATAAAAGGCAAACCTGGATCCAACAAATTTCGGTATATTTTCCTTCCGAGGGCCAGCCATGGATCTTTCAACCGCCTACAGATATAACCAAAATATGATGGAATATTATACCTGTAAGTTAAAAATAAATTTATTACTTTTAGTATATTAATGTAAAAAGTATTATAAGTAACAAATAGTATTGAACCGTGTGAAATAATTCTGTACAGCAATGCTATACATCATAGTTAATTTGTTTTAACTGCTTAATTGACAACAATCAATAAGCCTATATAAAATCAGCATTAAAATGTATTATTATTATTATAATTTATACGCATTTTTAAGAATCAGAAGTTATATTTAAGGATATGTAATAAAATTAGTAAAATGTAAAAATTAATACTAAAACAATTATATTAAAAAAAGTAAAAAACCTACGTTTATACCTAGAAAAGTGAAAAAGCTAGACATAAATCTAGGTTTAGACAGTTAACAAACGTGTCTGCCTAACCTATTACATATAAAAATAATATATAATAGTTTAGACAATCACATTTGTTAGACTTACATATATACATAATTAACAAATAATTGTTTAAGAGTTTGGATATGCATACAAGCATCAAGAGGCATTCACAAATAACCTAAACTAAAAATTTCGTGTCTATTTTATGATTAGGTTTTCTTGACAACTTAAACTTAATAATAACTGTTAAATGAATATATGTATATATACAAAACAATATCACACATTTTTAATTTTTAAAATTGCATATATATATATATATATTGGTATGTAAAAGAATCATATGTCTAATGAATGCATGCAATTAAAAACAAACAAAAATGCAGTCCGTTCCATTAATGAAGTAAATATAATAGAACAATATTTTGGAGAGTAAACTGTGTACAACAAAAATTATATATAGAACTCTAAGAAAACAATAACAGCGTAGTAAAACAAAAATATTTAAAATAATAGTCATCAAATTAAATTTTTAAATATCTACACAAAATAATATAGAGTAGGAATAGATAGTTAATCTTTGTTTACTAACAGTTATTCAATTCCTAAAAGCAAGCCTCTTAAATGAATAAAGGGTTTAAAATCAATTTGCAAATAAAGGGTTTCAAATTCGTTTTAAAATAATAATTGGATGTAATGTAAGCGTAAAATAATAATAAACATACACACACACACATACATACCCAAGCAGGGCGAAACTGTACCATTAAACAACCACATAAAAAAATTCTGTTTTTTAAAAAGCAAGCAATATTACAAATATGATGTAAAAATGATTCGGGTTGAAAATAAATACAATATTTATATTTTAAAATATAATTCTCCTAGTTTTATTGTATTTTTTATTTATAATATGATAAATACCGAGTCAAAAAAAAATTAAACGCGATATTCAAGTAGGCATTTAAGTTAACAATAAAGAACTGAAAATATATAATAAATTTTATAAAAAAACAAAACCTTTCATAACAATAACAGAATTTATCTTCTGGATTCTGTAATATCGCTCAACTTTTATTATAAAATTGATTATAAAATGAACATAATTTTAATATACTTTGTTTCTCATTGCTTACACAATATTAAGCAGAGATATTTATTGAGATTTGAAATCTTTTAGAAAAAATCATTTTTTTATTGGTAAAGATATGAAAAGAATGAAATACAATCTAAATGTTTCACCTATATTGCTACGAGAAAATGCTCTATTTTAAAAAATATTTTTCTATAAAAATAAAACCAATTAACTATTAAAAACTGATTAAAAATTATCTTTTTCTAAAAGATCTGCAGTACAAAAAATAGAATAAATTAATTAATCTGTTATATATGAATGCAAAATAAATGGGATGTTATAAAAAATTACATAATGTTATTATTACAAAAACCCGGTACCAAGCAATCTTTTTTTCAAAATTTTATTAATAGCTATACCAATAAATAAATGGAAATTAAATTTTTAATAATTTGCGATAAAACCTTTTGAAAATATTAATTTAATGTTAAAAAAATACTTCTAATTTGATAATGACTGTATCAAGTTGTTAAAAAAATGTCTACGAAGAACATCTGATGTTAAAACTATTTATTACTTATAGACCAACATTTTTATCTTTTTATTTTATTGTTTTAAGTATCTAGAATTTAATAAAAATTCAACTAATCAAACATTTTTTATTTATTTTTTTACAAATACTTGAAAATAATTTTCCAGCCTACAAGTATATTGATAAAGAAATAAAATACTTTTATTTTATTTAATCCCTGCTAGATAAAACAAACGTTAGAGAATTACGGTTAAGTGTGATAATTTTGACTACGTCCGACTTACGGTATTGAAAATAAGCAGACAGTAGATTATAATTATTTTAGATCTTCAAGAAATAAAATTTACTTTTTCAAATTCTATAATTAGAATGATAAGTATTCATACTAATTAATACTTATTATCGTAACTGGAATATCAGAATAATGAAATTATTTTAAATCCTTTTAAAATGTTTTAAAATAAATGAATGTGACTAAATTTAGAATACGTATATGTAGAAGGCCGAAAAATTAGAAATGCGTGTTTAACACGGTTTTAACACACACACATATATATATATATGTATTATGCGGTACAAATATGATAAACAAGAAAAATTCTAAAGCAAGAAAAAAATGTGCTAAAACTGAAAATAACTACCAACTAAAATCAATTATAATAATAATAGAATTACCAATAAATGTTTTACACCATTAAGTATACACATTTTGTTTAACTCTTAAACTTTCAGTAACATTCTACTACCTAGAAATCAAGAAGTTTCTTTTTTTTTTGGTAATGAACTAAATTTAGACGAACTGAGAACTAAATTTTTGTAATTATGAGTAGCAATCAAAATAACAATTTTTAAAAATCTATAAAAACTAAACAATTTAGAAAACACATATTTTAAATTATTAACAGATAATATTATGTTAATAAATAGCTACGTGGTTTTTATTTGTTGCTGATAACTTATGGAGTACACACCCACATAATCTAACGGATAAATAGGCTATCCACAGATAAGCTAAAAAGTGATAATACCAATAGGCTAAAAAAAAGATATGATTTAAATAAAAAATAAAATTTCTATTGGCTAGAGAATAAGATATGATCTATAAGTGATATAAAAACTAGGTATATGAAGTAACAAGTAATTAATAAAATTCACTGACTAGTGTATAATATGAGTCAGCCTAGTTTACTTTTAGAAGAAAAGCCAGTCTGATAAAAGCATTCATTAAATAGTTAAAAAATACATCATGTTAATAAATAATAGTATAATATTCATGGTAAAAATGAGCTATTTAATTAATAGTTTTCAGCTTATTATTTCATTCAATATTTTTCACTAATGAAATTTTACTTTCTGATTAAATCCTTTTTGTTGTATGCTACATGTTAATTCTAACCATTATACATTTGATTCTTCACATATCTTTAATTATCTTGTTTATACATTAACTAAACAAAAACAAAAAACAAAAAATAGCCATAATCAGTCATTCAAATTAATTATTAGCTAAAGAATATAAATTATTGCGCAAATAAAATAGTTAAAATAATTTTTTTTTATTCATTAATTATATTTTCAAATAAAATGTTTTCAAATCATGGTTTTCTGCCTACAAGTATTTAACTTTCTTGAATTCTTAATATTGAATGTAATTTATTTTTTCGAAATAATAAAAATAAACTCAAATTTATTCGTTTGGTGTAAATTTCAATAAACAGAGATAATTTTAATTAAATATTTATCGAAGAGAATTATAAATAATATATTTACATAAAGAAAGAAATAAAAGTTTAGAAAAGAAAATTTATAAAATAAAATAATGAAATTTATTGAAACAAAAAATTATATAAAATTAATCGATAACAATAAAAAAAATATATAATAATGAGTAGTTGTTTAAATTAATAATTATAAAAAAATTTTTTCATTTTCTAAGGAAGAAAAAAAGAACAGATGTTCGGTTTTCTCTGTCAGTTGACTTTAACGCACATCGTAGTTCATAGTGACATTCATACCGGTTTATTTGCATATCAGCTCACCGTTCTATGTGTACAATATCATTTTACAAAACCCATAATACATTCAACGATGGGAATTTGTAGTACTGAGTTTTAAAGTGTCTCAAAACAACTGTCAAACGACAAATTTTAAATTTTAATTTTTTTTTAATACATGTTCAATAAATCAGATTTATATCTCGTATTAAAAATTAAATTTTCAATTTTATATGTAAAGAAAAATATAACAACATTGATAATCAACCCACACATTAAATTATAAAGCTACATAAAAAATAAGTATTATTCAACGATTAGGTTCACTGAAATGAATTTCTTTCCATAAGTAAATCTCAATCAGTAAAATTAAAAATTTTAAATTATATGAATCTATTCAAGATACGTATAATGTTAGTTTTTCTCCAATTAGAGATTCTTTGTTTCCTAAAAGATTTAAAAATTAACGTCATAAAGTATTAACGTAAGCTTAATTCAGAATTAAATAGAATTTCATTTCGCTAACAAATTTCTTTTTTTGAAGATCCTAAATTCTTTCTAATTCAGCTTTTTATTTTAAAAAAAAAAAAGTAAAATTTAAATCAAACTATGACACACTGTAACAAATTAATAAAAAAATTAAAAATTTAGAAATACATTTAAAGAAAATTAATTCAGAGGAATTCCGAAAATCCATTGTAATAAACTCCAAAAAAAAAAGTACTAAACAAAAATGTAATAAACCGGTTTGGAAAGTTTTCTAATTAAACGTAAATAAAACAAGAATAGAATAATTAATTTGACATTTCTTTCAATAAAACCAAAATAAAAGTTTTATATTACGGAAAAAAAATTCAACAAATTCTTCCGGGGGATGGTAAAATTAAGGGTTTAAAATAAATTAAAATTTAAATGTATATGTATGTTAGTAGTAAAATTTAATACTAATTACCTGAAACTGTACATTACATGAAGAAATCATTTAATCCAAATAATTTTTGCAAAACTAAACAATTAAAAATGATTTTATCGCTCATGATGTAAAAATAAAATGAAAACAATAAATTGAGATTTTCTTATTACTTTAATTACAATAATCGCAAAAAAAGAGATCCTTTTTTTTTAAATAAAATAAATTATGCTTACAATGTATTCTAATACAAAACCGCAATTTTAAAGAAATAACAGTATTCAGCAATATTTCTTGAGAACCTACTGGTTGCTAGCTTCATAATATTTAGTTACTAGCGTGCCGATCTTTTAGAAAACAATGCCATACTTAACCTAAAAATTAGAGATTAAATATTAGAGAATAGAAATTGTTGATTAAATTTTAAATAACCATAATATTGTGATCAGTTGTCATCTCATAATATTATCAGATAACAAGTTTAAATTTCAAAAAATTAGAAAGATCAGTAAAGAAAAAGGAAAAATTGAATAGTGTTCAAGACCAGAATTATCAGAAGTTAGTAATTTTAACAAAATTATTTTTTTTAATTTTATAACAAAAATGTAATAAAAATAAAGGTGTAAAAAAATAATAACAAGTAAGAAATTTATAAAAATTTAAAAGTTTATAAACGACGCGACGGTCTAAAAAAATCTGTTTATTTTTAAAAAAATTGTTAACGATAAAATAAAAATATTTTATTTTATTTTCGGAGTAAAAACTGTCAGAACGAATATACAAATTTTGGAGAAAATGAAGGATGTCCGTCAACATAAGTAAAAATTGGTCTAGAGCATGCAAGAAAAATACAAAATTATCAGAATGTAGTTGACGAAAATAAGTAAAAAAACAGATCACCACAACTGTGTTAAAATGTAGCAGTGTTATCCGCATTATATTTTCTGGAATTCTGTAGATTCTATCATTATCTTTCTTTTCTCTAATCCTCTTTAAAGTTTTTGGAGTTTCGGAGAGGTCAATTATTACCTAACACGGCTCCTCTCGGCTCATGGAAGGTTCGTGGCTTATCTGCATCGGTTTGGAAGAAGAAAGGATTCCACATATATCTACTGCCAGGAGGAAGATACCCCGGAGCATGTGTTCTTCCGCTGTTGCAGGTGGGAAGGAGTTAAGAGGCTATACGCCCTGGATTGGATAACCCCGGAAAACCTGGTGGGACACATGCTTCGGGGAAGACGTCAGTGGGATGAGGTGACATCTTTGGTCTCGAGAATTCTGGAAACAAAACAAAGGGAAGCGCTGTTCTGGGGGAATGGACTAGCGGCACAACCCTACTCAGGACATCCAGCCAGCAGAAATCAGTCTTGACGGCCGTCGCCGTGTATTAGGTTAAAATCTTCGTAGCATAAGTTATGTTGTCCATTATTTGTATTATCAATAAATGTTGTTGTAAACTGGTGGCAACGAGGAAAACCAGGATATCAGGAGATCCAGATGAGAAGTGAGAAGCGCATTAGTATCACCGGTTCTGTACGTGATAAACCAGGATGTAATGTAGGGTAGGGATTTCTAGGCTTCTTTTATGGTTTTCTCTTAAAAAAAAAAAAAAAAACTGTTGAATTTATTATAAAATATGGGCCGTTGTGTTCCTCTTCCTTTATTTATTTTATTTTCTTTCTTCCATTTTTTACCAATTCTACTCAGAAGTTCTTCGTTAGTTATTCTAAACCTTCTGGAAAAAATTCTTAAAATTCTGCACTCATCTAAGTCCTTATATTTCTTTTCTTTCTTCATATGTCATATATTCTTCATATTTAAATAATATAAAAATAATTCTATATTGTACTATAATTATAAAAAAAAATACTTCATAGATATAGACCAAATTATTTACATTTTACATAAAATATAAAACATTTAACATAAAATATATCGTGCAAGCAAGTAAAATAATGTCTATAAGATTAAATTTAATGTTATAATTAATACCTTTGTAACTTACATCAAATGATAATAAAAGACTAACATGAAAGTGAAGGTTCTAATTAATTTTTGAAGTCATTAGTCACCTATTCATTTTATAAACTAAATTATTTTAAATACTCA
>JAAAKQ030054816.1:0-35034 GCA_010016005.3 Zanna intricata | reverse complement strand
CAGATACCGGTTAGCAGACGCTATGACGGCGCGGGGCAGGCTCAGTCCGGTTACTTATTATACAGACCCTGTATATTAATAGGTCAAAGAATTTAAAACTTGCTTAAAAATGTTTGGCACTCTTCATTTCATTTTAGCTAATTAAAAGTCACTTAAGATGGCTACAAAAGTGACTGAAAATGTTATAAATTGAGTTTTAAAAACTTCTGCATTTTATTAACTATAATTGTGAACTTATTTACAACATTTAATCAATGTGTATTAATAAATTCAAAATATTTAAAACATGCTTGAAAATTTTCAACAGTCTTCATTTCATTTTAGTACACTAACTGAGCCACTTAAGATGGCTGAAAGACTGAAAATGTTATAAATTGGGTTTTAAAAACCTCTGCATTTTATTAACATTAAATTATGAATGTATTATAACATTTTATCAATCTGTTGTTATTCAGGGGAAGATTCCCTTCATGAGAATTTAATCTAACCAATTATTGATTATTCATTGCTTTTGTTATAATAATTCTTTATATGGTTTTGCAGATTCTTAATCACATGAAATTTAAAATTTTGACAATACAAAAGTTGTTACAAAAATAATAAATTAATTGTAATAACAATATAAATAAATAGATAGCAGCAGTGGTTTTTCTATCTAATTGAATTTTCAATTTCAAAAATAAGGCTTGGTAAAAAATTAAGTTGACTGCAGCCAACATAAAATCAAGTTTCCTCAATAATACAATGGCAGAAGGAAAATGGCCATGTTTAACAACACCTCACTGTAATTATTTATGAATTTATAACAGGCAAAAATATAGCTGTCAAAAAGGATACAATTTAAATTAAAAATTTTTATAACAAACAGAACCAAATTTTATAATAAAACATCTTTAAAAAAACGTTTATAAGAAGATACAGGATTAACTGAAGATGACAACAAAATGACTTTGAATGAGTTATCAAGTAACTCTTTCAAAAATGTTTACTTCATAATTTGTTTTGGTTTGTTATTAATAAATGTTTAAAATTTTAACTAATATCACCAACTGTCGTGGACAAAAACACAGAAAATTTCAAGGCACAGATATTTTTCAGTTAACAACATCTGGTTCTTTTCATAAATAAATCTTTTATTTTGATCAGTACATAATAATGCGTTATATAAATCACATCCAGAATAGACAACTATACCATTCTACATATAAAATAAAGAAATACCCTGCATTTACTTGTATGGATTAAGGGAAACAAGTGTTTCTGTTCTTGATTTTCTTGTTTATCTTAAATGTGGTGTCTTCTCCTGTAATGCAATTTCCTTCAGATCCTCTCTTATTTCTGTGATCCATCTGCATCATGTGTTGATGTTTTTTGAGTCGAGATAGTACTTTACTAACTTTCAGAAGTCTTGAATCTTGCATCCTTATGATACATCAAAAGAATCCTAGTTTCCTTATACACATGGCATCAGTGATGGGTTCTAGCTCTTTCTGGTACTTTTTATTGATGCAGTTTCTTTCAATTTTTCTTTGGATTTTCTTGAGTCTGTCTGTCTGTCTTTGACTGTTGGTTCAGGTGGAAGAGTATTTCTGCTGCATAAGTGACTTCTGGTTTTATAACTATGTTATGTCTTATTTTTATGTTGTGGCTTATTTTTGTATTTATTGATAGACATTTTTTATTGTAGGTGTACAAGGTTAATTTTTGAGCTTTGGCTAGTTTGTTTCTTCTTATTTGGATCGAGGTTGTTTATTTTTAAGGTTTTGGGTTTTTTGTTGGGTTGTTTGTTTAGGTTGATTTGTTTTATCGTTTAGGCTATTATTTCGCCAAGGTATTTAAATTAGGTTACTATTCTGATTTTATTACCATTTATGTTTACTTCTTCTAATCATGTTGGTTTTCGGGGCATAATTTCTCTCTTTTCAAATGATATTTTAAGGCCAATTTTATTTGCAATGTTTTGAAGTTCTAATATCTGTGATTTAGCTATGTTGATGACGTTTGCTAGCAGTGATAAAACTGGTCAATTTTATCATGTTTATTAATTTGGTACAGTATGTAGTCTGAGGTGTCTTAGAATTTTTAGTAGGGGTTCTCTTTCAATGAGTCATAAACTTTCTTGAAATCTACAAATATTATCACCATGGCTCTGTTTCCTTTCTTGTTGTAATCCATCGTAAGCTTGAGACTCAGGATTTGACTTGGACAGCTCCTACAGGGTCTGCAATCTCCCTGGTATTCTGCTGTTTCTTTCTAGAATTGAACTAATCCAGTTGAGAATGATTCTTGAAAGAATTTTGTACATTGTATCTTGGAGTGAGATTCCCCTGTAATTGTTAGGTCTGTCTTATCTGTTTTTTGTGTAGTGGATTTTTCTGTTATCCAGTGTTCTGATAGTTCTTCTTTGATCCAGATGTTAACAAACTGTTGATGAAGAGTAATTTTTGCTGATCTTCTTGCATATTTCCAGATCTCTACAAAAGTCTGATCTTCTCCCACTGTTTTGTAATTCTTCATTTATCCACTGCTTGTAGACTTATTTATTGTAGGTTGTTTTTTTCTGGTGGTGTTGTTAATTTGGGGTATTGGTGTTAAAGTTTAGGAAATCTGTAGATTCTTCACAATTTAGGAGTTTGTTGAAATATTTAGCTAGGATTTCCACATTATCTTTATTGTTATGGGCCAGTTTACCATTTTCATTCTTTATTAGTAGGGTTGAAGTTTGTATTTTGGAGCTGATTTTTTAAGGTTTTGTAGTAGTCTGACGTGTGTATTTTATTGAATTCTTCTTCTATTAATTTCAGTGTGTCTTTATGGTGTTACCTTTTTATTCTCCTTAAAGTTCAGGTGGTTTCTTTTCTTTGTTTTATTAGATTTTAGGTGGCTGCTTCTGATTTTTGGCAAAATAGCAATGCTTGATATCTTTTCTACATTTTTCTGTTACATTCACTGTTCCACCATTTATTTTTTTACAGGATCTTATTGGGGCTAATTCTTCTGCGATTTGTTGAAGGTTGTTAACTAGAACTTCAAATTTATCTATGATTGTTACTTTTTCATTGCTTTTTGGTAATTTTCATTCTTGATTAGTTATGGTAGGGTCCATTTTTCTTTCCATATAGAATTGTTAATATTATTATTTAATGATTGGGATTAAAATATTGAAAAAGAAAAGTTCATCATTATTATATGAAGAATATCTTTAAATACTTCAGTTGTTCCTCTCCCAATGCTGCTTTTTGGTCTTCTTATATCCTCCATTCATATCTTTGTTTATTAAAAGTTCCCTGTTTTCCATTTATATATTTTAACTGTTCTCTGAAAATCTATTATTAAATTTATCTCCTTATTAGAATGTCTCCAATTGTTTTTCCTCTTCTGTACTTTATGTAGGAGTATTAAATACTCAGCAATGTTGTTAAGCACTACCTTATTCTAACTCAGTTCACCCACTTTTTCTCATCTTTCTCCACACCTAAATTTCCAAAACTTTAATCTTGTCCTTTTATCCTCTTTCTAACTCATAGAAAGAAAGGTATATTAAAACATTCTGCTAAGCATGGAATATTGTATTGTATTTGTATACGTGATACACAATACTTTGTGTATAGGGTTTAGAGTCAAATATATTTTACCTTTCAAAAAATACTTATTTATATCTTAACTGATCCTTTTATCTTTAATGCTTTAAAAAATATGTATAAATCACGCTGTATATTTATTATAACCTAAAACTCTAATTAAACCAAGTTAGCCCTAATTACCCTTTATCTTTAGGAATTGAATAGTGAAAGAACAACCACCATTTCCTTCATGCCATTTTAAGTTTACTGTTAAAAATAATTAGCACAAAAAAAGAAAAAAATATATATATACATGCTTTGTTCTATTCTCATTGTTATACTACAAATATAGTTTTATCTGACTTTACACTGACAGTTACTTACACATTTCTAGGTCATAATGAAGCAAAAAAAAGTTGAAAACTGCCTTATTCCTTTCTCCGCAGTTCTAATTATAAGATTTTTTAATGTGTTTTAGTGATTTTTATTTCCTCCTTTTTTTTTCTCCCTAAATGCCTTTATTAGCATTCCATAGAGTATTTCTCTTCTCAAACTACCAATTTTTTTCTGTATTCCATTTCTTCACTTTCTTTAGCAGCTGAATTGTTTTATTGTTATGCTTATCTACAGCATTAGTAGGACATGGTCACTCATTCTTGGAAATCCATTAGCTCTGCTCACAATATTTATGTATCTATCATCAATTAAAAACCTGTCTGATAAGATAGGTAAGATAAAGGTAAAGAATTATAATTTTTACAAGAATCAGGCAGCTAAAAAAAGGAAAATCAAAGTGCAGTACAGAATTGTATTGACAGAAGATTCTAATACATCTCTATTTATTTATAATTTATATTTACACTTTACACTGACAGAAATAACAGAGTACAGACTAACAATAAAAAGAAAAAATTAATATGTTAATATTCATTATAATGTTGTTTTGATGAGTGGGAATAAGAATTATTAATGACCAATATGGATTCATTGCTGAGGAAGAAAGTAAGACAAAGCATAGAAAGTGAAATACAGCAGAAATTAGGAATTAAATTCCAATGAAGGAGAATACATGATGTAGCAGACATTGTTCAGGCAGTATAAATTAAGATGGTGAAAGTAAAGAAAGAATTAAAAGTAAGAAAGAATTAAAGTAATGGTGAATTAAAGAAATAATTAAGAATTAAAAACCATTGGCCTTTTATGCAGCAATGAAATTTACTTCTAGTCAACACACCTTTTGGGGGTTTGATAAATTCTCAAAATATTGTATGACATGCAGCACAAAGTACAGTAGTAAAATATAAGTAGTCTCCTCCCTCCCCAAAAAAAAAATTTAATTATTTTTTAAGCATGTGCAATTAAAATAAAGTCAATTACAATTTATGTGAAATAAATCTGTATTTACATTGAGTACCATAATCCTAATTTTTGTTAACAACCTGGTCCCTATATACATATTATTCCTAAAAATTGCACAGTCATTTCCAGGAATTATAAATATCACATACCACACTACAAAATGTGTAAAGGAAAGTGGTTTCCTATTTTCTTCACTAAGTTTATATATATATATACATATACTTTTTAAGAAAGCAGCTCTGACTAGTGTGTCACTTGTACCTCAGATAAACAGCTAATATATCTAGGGATACAAAAAGAAAGGTTTGTGGAAGAATCTTGTAAAAAGAACAAAAAAAAAAGCAGGTGGTAGGTCATACATTAAGGTATTCACAATTAGCAAATTTTGTTCTAGAATGAGATTTAGAATATGAAAACAGTATAAAGGAATGAGATATTAGTATATATTAAGGAAATAACCAATGGTGTAGGTTGTGGGAAATATGTTTAAACTTTCATAGTTGTGCAAAATAGAAAGAAATGTAATATATAAAGGTGTTTTTATTATTATTTTAAAATAACAAGAGTACTATGTTTTTAATAATAATATTACTATGTTTATAACCTACACTTAAGTGAAAATGATTTCAAGATATGTATTACACCTTGATATCACAATAAACTACGGAATTATGTTAATAATAGTATTAGAACAATGCAAACACACATTAATAATCGTGATAGTTTATCAATTCAGCACACAAATTAGCACTTTTGTTTTTGCAAAGGTCAATCAATTGGTGTAGTGGTTAATCTGAAACTATCTTTAGATTAGATTCCCAGAGAAGTCCGGCATTTCTCCTTTAATACTATTCATTAACAAATTTCATTAATACTATATTACTTGTTAAAGTAAAGTAAAGCAAAGCAAAGGCAGCATTTTTATTTTATCCAAGTTAGACATAGATCAAATATCATCAAACACACTTTTAAAATATTATACTTTCAATTAAAATAATTACAAAAATCAGATTGTTATTATATTATTCAATCACTTGAGCGATTCTCCATTTTAATATAGGTAAGCAAACTCTTGAAATATATTATGTTCACATATTTTGTGGTTTATCAGTTTTATTTTATTTCAGAAAAAGGCGTATAAAATATAACTTTAATGTATTATATTCAGATGTGTTAGGATTAAAAGTAAATATAATAATATTCCTTTTTAAGCAAGTTTTCATTCAAATTGATCGCCATTATATTTTATATTAAGTTTATTTTAACTAATATAGTTTTACACCAATTCCCAAATATTTCATGGGTTATTCTTAAAAGCCCAAAAAAATTTCAGCCCAGTAAAAATATAAATTAAAGTATAGCAACAAAGATTAAAATAGTTTTTTTCTCAATAGAATTCAACATACATTATATTCAAAACAAGGTATAATTTTGGTATGATTGTTATACTATATCTGAAATATTTTATTGAAATTTTCAATTAATATTCGTGGATATAAAATAAAGATTTACCTTTTTTTCTTGATAACTAGCCATTCTTAATCTTTGTAGAATATGCTAAAACAAATTAATTAAATGTTGTTTAAAATTAAATGAAACAAAAAATATATTATTCTTGCCTTGCCTTTTCAACTAGTACCTTGATTATTTTGAAAATTCGCGCGTAACAACAATTAAAATATGGCAGTCACATTCTCAGCTGACCTGTACAAGTATTTAATGTCACATGTTTTAGACAGCGTGATTTAGATTCCTTTCACCTTTATTACTGTATTGATAGTAGGCCTGGGGGTGAATGTTGTGTATGTTATAACATTTAAAAATGGCAAAGGAACAGCAACCGAAGTCTTCGCCCGGCTACATCAAATTCTTATTTGGTGGTTCAGCTGGGTAAGTATTGTATTTACTTTTACGCCGTTTTTAATTCACTTCATAAATTTTTTTTTTCTTTCATATACTCTGCATTAGAAAGATTTCAAGATATTTTGGTGTTTTTCTGACTTATTACATGAAACATCGTAAGAAATTGTTTCTATACTGGTGAAAAACCGTAGTTTCTGTCGTGCTTTTTTTCAAAACTAATTTTTACAGTTTATCATATTTTTTTGTAAATTATTTTTTTCATACACAGTGACTGGTTAAAAATATTAAAATACATAAAAATGTTTGTTAGTAACTTATATTTGATTGCTTTTTTAAGTCGCGGAATTAACAAAAAAAAAAAAACAAAAACAAAGACAGAATAAACATAAATGTTAGTACTAAAAAAGTACTAACATTAATATGTATTAACATATTAATGTAGGTATTAATATGAATTAATATTATAAAGTATCTAGTTTTCTTGCCACTACATCTTTGTATACCAATAATCACATTGTACCATAGTTCTTTTCGTAATAAACTATTGCATTTCTTCATGGCTTGTGGCAACTTCCATTATTTTTTTCTTAAATTTTATGATTTCTACTTCTCTATCAATTGTTTTTTTGAGTACTTTTTTCAAAATTTAATTTTTTAAATTTACTTTCAATTTCTTATCATGTAATATTTGTTATTCCTGCAATAAATTTGTTATATATTTTAATTGTTTTGTTTAGTTATTTTCTAAACTTGTGTTAAATGTAACTTCTTTTTCACTATATTTTTTTCTGGATTGTCTCTTATATGTGATCTCACAACAGCTATGATAATATTTCTTGGGATATGTATAACACACATGGCATTTTACTTGTTTCCATTACATTACATGAATTTGTTTCAAGTATAACTTTTTAGAGTACTAGACAAGGTGGTTTTGTATTATTCCTGTATATTATATAAGTCTTTGTTTTGCAAAGGTTTTACTTAACGTGGCTTGTCAAATGTTGAGAATTAATTAGGCTGGCCATTTGAAATAATACAAGTGGTGATTAGAGAAGATTAAAAGATAGAAAATAATATTTATTTATTATAAATATTGCATATTATATCAATCAACATTTTTGTAATTAGAATAAAAGCAAACTGCTTATCATACATAAACATATTTCTTCTAGAATCATGTCTTTATTTTCACTGATATCCAGTAACATTTTGTAAAACCACACTTCTTATCTATCTCATAGCTGAATCAAGGATAAGTCTTAATCAGTTTTTGATTAAAAAACTAAGTCAAGTTCAGTTTTTGATGTGCAACAAACTTATTTATGTTTCTTAGCTTAATCTTGTGCATACAGAATCCAACCAAACCTACATTTCTAAAAAGACCTCTGAACCTAAAATTTAAGCAATATGTCAATTTCTGGATAAAGAACTTACCTTTTTCAAAAAGACATTTTCTAGCAAACTTCGTCTTTCAACCAGACTGACTGAGAATTCAATTTCAAATCCTGCAAAAGCAATTATTGACTTCAAATACAGTCGTTCATAGTACTCTTCATATGAGTGAAAGTGTTTCATTTACTATAAACTTCATTTATGTCATTTTTTTTATTACAACTTTTGTTGGACTTGGTACATATGTTTTAACAAGGAGGATGAGAGATGATGAAATGATGTTGAAAAAGTTCCCGACCGTGATACAGATCTGGAATCATATAGACCTGTTCATCTACAAGTTACTGATTTTTAAATTAGAACAAATTTATTTTTCTGTAGAAGCTTAATTTCAAGCTTTCTTAAATAAAGGTTATAGCTGATTCTCATTCAGTCAGTAGACACTGACTTCATATTCTTATTCCACTAGTTCAGATAGGATCTCAACTTCAGAGTTTGGAGATGGACTTCAGATAACTTCATCTTCAGAATTTGAAGTAAACTAGTTTTATTATTCTACTAGAATAGAAAATTGGTATTTTCATACAAATTTATATCACTGCAAAATTTTATTGTGACCATGGATAGCTATCTTAAGAGTCATTAGTTTGATCCTGGAAATATTACTAAGAGGACCACCCCTGGTCTGCCTCCTCTACGATGAGCTTTTTTGTTATGTTTGAAAACAAGATTTGTAATTGGTAAGGATTATCAATAGATATTCTACCCATCTCTATAAGATCATCGTGAAATAATTTCTACTTTATTTTGAATTATTTATTTCTCTGAGTTTGTGTGCACAATTTATTGTTACAAAACTGAAATTGTTATTCCGTCAATGAATTCAGTTTTTGCATAGATTAATTTGCTTTTTGTTTAGTTCAGTTTAGTGTTACTTTATTTTTATTTTGCAAGTTTTATTTCATTTTCACAATTTAATTTTTGTTAATAGTTTCTCTGCAATCAAAGCCAATCAGAAGCTTTATTAATTTGTATACTGGTTGCCATTTTTATATCTTAAGTTTAATAACATTAGGTTTAATAGAAACATTGATATGATTGCTTAATTTCCTTAAAGTGCATTTCTCATTCTGTCAGTATTTATGTCATCTGGGGTATATAGCCATTAGATATCCAACTGAATATCATGTACCCAAGGGTATGAAAAACTTTGATAAAGATTGAATTAAAATCCAATTTTGTAGCGATAGGGTTACAAAAGACAACTTTTGGATTTTTGTTATTATATACAATTACTGCTGTTTTTTGCAGATTGATGTCTTTAATCAGAAAAGTATCATCATGTCAATATTGTAAAACTGAAATTTCTATTTCTATACTTTGATAAAAACAATTATTGGCTTCATTGGTATTATTTAAAGAAAAAGTTTTAAGCAGTAAATTTTGAGTTTTGCTTGGAAATTTTTATGATGAGAGATGAATTTTTTTGACTGCAAAAATGTCAGAGATTGTGCTGTTCTTATGAAGAGGATAGCAGGCGTTTCATTTACAATTAGTCATAGTGATAATTAGTAAATTTGATTAGTACATTGAAGTTATGAATTTATACCACATATCTTTTAGTTTCTAATTCCTACAGTATCCAGCCAGAAAAAAATATTAATCTGATTTAACCTGAAATTTTAATTTAATGTTAACCTGATTTAAACAGGGATAAGAAAAGACCATTTTCTGGCATCTCTTTCTGTGTTCATCGTTAATAAAATTAAAATTTAATAATATTACTTATTTTTATTTAATTAAAAAATTAACAAACTATACTTAGTCCAGTTTTCTCCAAGTAGTGTATGTGCGTGTGCGTGTGCATGTGTGTGTGTTTGTTAGTTATAGCCTGAATAAGTTTTTCAGGGATAATTTTCCTTCTTGCAGCTGCTATTAATATCACCATAACACCTTAGTTTAGTTTTTCATTTAACTTTTATATAAAAGAAATGAAGGGAATATTTTTTACGGATAAATTTTACCCAGTAACTAATGCATGTTGTAGAAGTAGGAGATAAACAGACTAATACCCCTCACAAAAATAACAAAACACAGTACAATGTAACAATATATCAACCATTCAAGTCTTTATATAATTATATACATTTCTTTGATAAGAGTGTATACAATTTGTCATTTTTGTTGAATATGAATTAATCATAAGTAATATTTAATAAATCTGTATTTATTTTTGTTGATAATGCCATATAATAGTTGAAAAAAAAGATAAATTAATTAAATTTTAATGAAATATAGTCAAATGGTACATATGGACACATGAATAAATGAATATTAACTGATATAATTTGATTAACTATTTTAATGTGGGTGATTATTATTTTAATAAAGTAAGTTTATACAATCCAATTCTAACGGTCATAAAACATTATTCTAACATGATAACAGAGCATGGTTGTATTAAAAGTGTGAAAATAAATATTACCTGGCTATTGAAAGTTAAAAAGAAGAAAAGTTATATTTTTTTATTATTAAACTAACCAAAACGGCATACGTGAATATAGAGATATCGTGATCCATTTTTCAATGAAAGCTAAGTATTCAAATTAGAAAAAAATTCTCAAATTTTTTAAATTTAAAAATTGTAAAGACATTGCTACAAGAGGAAAATGAGGTGTGGGTAATTTTGATGTTTGGAAGATAGCTGATAAACTTGGAATTTATCAGTGAACTTGATTCAGCTTATAAAATTATAAAAAATTTGATGAAATGTATTTTAAAGAATTTACAGTATTACAAAATAAGCTTGAAAGTGTTAAATTGAAATATTTTAAATGTGCTCAAAGTGGCTATTGCAAAAAGCACTGAACAGGAAAAACCAAAATACATGTTGAATGTATTTATAAGCCATTTAAATGTATTTATTGCCATAATTTTATTGGAGATTTAATTGATGTATTACCCGAAGACAATGGGTAAGTGGAATACCTGAAAAGTAAAATACGGTTGAAATCAATTGAAGAAAAAATAAAATGAAGCCAACTGAAGAATTTTTTCCTAAGTGACTTTTCTGCTGAGTTCAAAGGAAAATGTTTTCATTATGGTAAAGTCTGTCATCTGAGAAAAACTTATCATCTGCATGGAAATAAATGAGAATGTGGCAGACAAAATCAAGGATTGTTATGTAGCTGAGGAAATTGTCCAGATGAAACTGTTGAGGTTCAACAAACAATCATGATGATAAAAAGAGAATTTTCATATCAATGGAAATTTTTTTATTACTGAAGTAAATACGATCTGAGGTTAATTACAATGATAAAAATAGATTAGGAAAAATAAGATAAATTTGATACTTGATAATGGTTCCACTGATCATATTGTAAACAATGATATTGTTTTTAATCAGTATAGTTTTGGAAAAACCATTAGTGTAAAATTAGGAGATGATCAAATAATAACTGCCTCAAAAATAGTCAAAGCAAATGAATTATTTCAAACTTATATAAATAATAGTGAAGTGACTCTGTTTAATGGTTTTTTATGTAAAAGAAGTGAAACAAAATTTAATAAGTTATACTAAAGTAACTATGAAAATAAAATATCACAGGCAATGTTTCTAAAATATATTATCAGAATAGAGAATTAATAGCAATCTCTATAAAGGAAGGGAATTTAAATCATATGAGTTATATTATTTCATATGATTTATTTTATGTTATGAGGATAAAAGAATAGATGCGAGGTTAGTAAACTGAAAGTAAAAGTAAAATAACTAAAAGAAAAATAGCATCATACATTGGACATATAAATTTTTATTCTTTAAATACTTTATACAAAAATATGAATTATTAATTGGTGTACTAAAGAAATAGAATCAGAATATATGATTTACTTTTTATACATATGCATAAAAAGTAAAATACATAACTTATCTTTTGAAAATAAGAAAAGACGAGCCAAAGAAATTTTAGAAATGATTCATATTGATTTAAACCAGACCTCGTGCAACAGAAGGCAATTATGATGAAAGATACTAATCATTCAGAGATAATTATAGTAAACTAATAAAAGATTATTTTATTAAATCTAAGTCTGAAGTTTGCAATTGTTTTACAGATTACATCAATGTAACAGAAAATTTAACTGGTAAAAGAATAAAAAAGCTAGTGTTTGAGAATAATAAATAATATTTGAATATAAATGTGTACAAATTTGTTAGAAAGAAATTCTATGCCGACCTTGTATTCATGAGGCAGTGTAGCAGAGAGATGTAATAGATTAAGTATGTATAAGGTGTTTGTTAGCCGAAGCAAAAATTAATAATATTTATTGTCCAGAAGTAATTAAAAACAGCTTCTTACTTGAAAATGGAACTCCAGGTAGTACAGTTGAAAGAAAAACACCTTACAAAGTATTTTCTGATGGAAAATGTAGTGCCAAGTTTTAAAATTCTACAGAAGTTGAGTTTTTGTGAAAACAATAGTTAAATGAAAAAAATCCAAATAGGATGATAAAGGATAAAGGAAAATTGTTAGTATGTACAGATATAAACTATAAAATTTAGATAAATAACAGAATACTAAATAAATAAGTAAAAATTTAGGTTCAAGTAATGAGTCTGAAGAAAATGAATGTAGTTAGTTTGAAGGAAAAAAATTATGAGAAAAACTAATGAAAAAACTAATCTTGTGTGTTAATTTTTGTGATGTAACTATACCAAATACATATGAGGAGGCAATTCTAAGTCGTGAAGCTGTGAATAGAGAAATAGAAAGCGTAAATAAGAATAGAACTTGGAAGATAGTTGAAAAACCTAAATCATTGTGTAAAACAGAGAGAAATGTTAAACTTAATAAAATAAAGGAAAAAAGCAAATAAAATTTAAGGAATATATAATAAATTAATATAATATGTAATAAATTATAAATTTGTATTTATTTATATTGGTGACATCATATAACAGATGAGTAAAAGACTCAAATGGTACACATGAAAAACTGAATATTAACTATTACATTTTTATTGATTGTTTTAATTTCGTGATTATTTTAATACAGTAAGTTTATACAATCTAATTCTAAAAGTTATTTTAATTATTTTTATTAAATACTCTTATTTATCCTAATAAAACTTTATTGCAGTAGACAAAAATTATGTAATTGGTTTCTTCTTTGCCTGTATTCTCCAGCCCTTCTCTTTACCTTACAGTTTTTACCTTTTACACACTGACATTACTAAATAATCTGACCCAGGTGTCTTATTTATATTATGTATTTAATTCTTTTAGTAATAATTTATCATTCACAGATTCATCTTGAAATTTTATCTATACACATACTTTTCTATATTGTTTTAGATCTTGCATTGAAAAAGCTTATATTTCCCTTTTTTTTATTTTTAAACCTATATTTCATTTATAAATAAATTTCATTTAAAAATGTAAAAACCCACATTTCTTTTCTCCATGAAGGCTCTCTTCCATTGTAGTTAGTACATATATACTTTTATTCATAACATATATGTATTGGAATACAATAAAGATGTTAGATCTTTATTGTCTTCCAATACATATATGTTATGGATAAAAGTATATATTTACACACAAATACAAGCACATGCACACATCCCTCCCTCCCCCTCTCTTTCTGCATGCACACATGCGCACGTGCGTGTGTGTGCATGTGTGAGTGTATTTGTAAGTGGTGTGTTATGAATATACTTAAATGAATGAATAAACCTTTATTTTAAAAAAGAATTGTAATATATAATTAGGAAACATAATACCTACCAAGGATAACCTGTCCACAGGTATGAGCCACATTATATAATATTTCTAAAACTGGAATATAAAAATTAACACTATTTTTAAAATAAAGAATAACAGCCAAACATTCATACATAAATAGATAAGATCAATTAAGATTTATACTTATTATCTTAAAAAAATGGCAAAAGAATAAAAAAAATTAAATGTAATATTACTATAACAAATGTACATTTGCATATTTTCATTAAAATTCAGCATTCTAGACTTAAGATGATGTAAATAATATTTATATTGTTGTATACCTTAATGCATAGTATATTTTATAAATTGAAGTAAAATGAATATTGTTATATTTATTAGGTTGTTAACATTACTTTGTAACAATGTAAAATAATTCTAAATAATCCATTAATATTAATTAAATACATTCAATGCAATACATATGTATGTATTAAGTGCTCCAGTTTACCTGATAGTACCTCGGTCCAAGGTCTGGCAAAAACCCAGCTTTAGATAGAAAAGGGAGTTCCCAGATAGGTAAATTTCTTGAGCTGCCCCAATGACCAACCACGCAAATACAAAAGACTTAGTCCTTATAGAGGTCCTCATGAGTGTTGATATTACTACTGAGAAGTAAAGAGTGAGAATAAAAGAGACAGAGGTATTTTTTACAAATACCTCTTAAAATAAGATTGCTTTTTTAAAACTTATAAAATTTACTTTAATTTGTTTTTCGTTTGATCTCTCTGCAACAGAAAACTAAAATATACATTTTAAAATACTTGCAGTTTTTTAATTTTCTGTTGAAAAATCAAAATTTCACACTATTTTGCCATTCATCCATAAAAAAAAGTTTCACAATAAAAATTTCTGATATTAAAGAGGATAGCATTTTAAATTAGCCATTTCTGCATTCAAGGAAAGGTCAGTTATGTAGCTAAACATTCTCAAAGATCTTTTTGTTAGAAGAGTTATTGATATTCAAAAGCAAAAAAAAAGTCAGATTATTCATAAATTAGATATTTTTCCTTTTAAAATATTACTAAATTATTTAAAATTAATATACATTGTAAAAATATGTTGCCTTTGTGTATTTATAAATATTGTATGAAGAAAATGTAGATCCTGAAGAGAAAATATAATATTGCAGTGCAGTAATAAAAAAATTATTGCTCATGAAGTTCTAAATAAATATTATTTTGTGATGATTATTGTTTCTCATTTAATTTTGATCAAAATTTTAAAAATATATTTTACATAAAATTTACATAAATTATTTTACATAAATATATTATTTACATATAAATATATTATTTTACATTTAAATATATTATTTTACATAAATTTACATATATTTTACTAAATAACATTAACATTGCACATAAACAATAGTACTATATAAAGAGTTTTAATTAAATGTTTGTCTTCACTTAAATATTAATTAATAGAAAATGTAAATTAATTTTATTTCATTTTCATTTTATTCATTGCTTTGTACTGTATTGGAGAGACAAAATTACATGGATTTTAGATGCTAACTCTGATTTAGAATAATAAAACTTGCATTATTTTCTTAATAATGATTTGGAAATAATCCTAAAGATTGGGTGTCTAGCTGTTGACAACAGGATGCATCCACCAGGTTGCAGATAGGGGAATGGCCATCAGTATAATGGATGCTGCGAATAATGGTGACCCAAATAAGCAATCATTGAAAATAGGACCAGAGCTGTGGTGGGGTACAGCCAATGAGGAGAGGCAGTGCATTCAAAAAATACTACTAATCCAAAGTATTAGTAGGTAAAGGGTGTCTTGTGACATGGCTAGTAATAGTCCCAATAAATAAGCTAATATCTTCCTCAAATTGAGTGACAAGAGTATTAAATCAGGCGCATACATAAAAGCATACATACAAGGACTTGGCAGTAGGTTTGAAGTGCCTTTGAATGCGATGACTTCATCATATATAAACCTAAAATGAAGGTTAATAAAGTAGATAGGAAAAGGGTAGGATGTTTCCCACAGGCAATGGACAAGCTTGGGTATTCCAGCAATACTATGAAAAATGAGCTACTGAGCACAAAGTAAACAAAAAAAATGATTTGTGCATAAGGACAGCAAATATTGTCTCTTACTGGATGCAGAGAGGAATTGGTAGATTATATGAAAGAAAAAAATGAGGATTTTGAGTTTAAGTAAAACAAAATGGAAGGTTGAAAGGATTTTAGGGAAGAATATGCTTTATATTGGAGTGGTGGGCAAAAGGCAAAAAATGGAGTTTGTTTTATTGTGGTAACTGAGGAAGAAATGGGGAAAGTGAAATAATGATATAGTTTTGTAAATGGAATAACTTCATCGTTGGTAGATCAACATGATTAATTTACTGCGAGTTAGTGGAGAGAGAGATTAGGAGGAAACTGATGGATGGGATTGTGATAAGTGAAGAAATAGGGTTGGAGGAGATCAGAGGTTGGTAATGGCTAAGCTTACATTTGGGAAAATTTCCAGTGTGAAAGTTATGAGGGAAAGAAAAATTAAAGCGTGGAAGTGAAAGAAAACAAAATAAGGGAATAGGTTAGATGAGGGTTAAAGGAACACTTACATAAAGGAAAAATAAAATAGGTGGAGGAAGAACAGGGTTGCTTCAAAAGGCCATGCTGGGTATTTCTGAGCGAATATGCAGAGAGTGGTGGAATAATGATGTAAGAATGGCATTTAAAAAGAAGATAGCATAGAAGACATGGAGACAAGGCCATAAGAATGAAAACAGTTTAAATATAGAGAAGCAAAAGGGGAATGTTAGAAAGTTTTAAGCAGAGAGAAGAACAAATGCTGGAAAGAGTTCACAGAAGAGCTGGAAAGACACTCATAAAGTAATAAGAAAATGCTTTTTGGTATCATTCAAAGAAAAGGTAGAAAAGATACAAAAGTTATTAAAAATAATCTAGAACACATTATAATAAAGAAGGAAGAAAGACTTTGTTGACAGAAAGAATATTTTAGCAAACTCCTTAACCCAAATTGGTTTCCGAAGGCAGCCAGAGTTGTCAGGACAAGGCTAAGGAGGTCACATTGGTTTGAGATAAAGAAATGGGTCTATCACAAATCTAATTGAGAGTAGGTCTAATTTGACAAGGAAGGGAGCCTGAAAGAGATGTAGAGTGTGCAACAAAGGTGTGGTGTGAAGAATTCAGAAGTGTGGAATGTGGTTTAGTGTTGAGAAGAGTAAAGTAATTGCGCAAGACAGAAAAAAGGGAAATTCAATGGATGTAACTGTGAATGGTAGAGAAATAGAGAGGGTAAAAGCATTTACTTGTCGGGGAACAGGTTTTCTGAGGATGAGAGAAGGGTTAAAGAAATAAGTACAAGATGCAGACAGCAAATAGATTATTTTATCAGAGTGTAAGAAGGTTTGTTTAGAGCAAGGAAGTACCTTTGCAATTTAAAAGTAAGGTACAAGCCTACTTTGTGCCAATTCTTACCTATGCAGCAGAAACCTGGACAGAAGGCAGAAAGATGTAGGGTCAAATACAGAACAGAAATGAAATTCAAGAGAAGCATGCTAAGGAAGACAACTAGGGGTAGGATAAGGAGCAGTATGATTAGAGAGGAACTGATATTGTAAAGCCTTGTAACAATTGGAAGCTCAAAGCTCAGGTGGTTTAGGCATATTGAAAGTGAGGGATGAGGAAAGATTACAAAACAGGATGGTGAGTGCAGAGGAAACAGATGGATGACCAAGGAGTAGCCCAAGATTGAAATTGATAAATACAGTGACTGAGGAAGTGTGCAATAGAAGGGCTGTGGTGATAATAATGGAAAAGGTATGCTTCATGGATCGAGCCAGGTGGAGGAATTTTGTAGAAGGCCCAACTCAAGGGAGGTTGGATTAAAGGGAATTGAAGATGATTTTAAAATGTTTCTCTTGGCTGAATTGTAAAGAATTTTAAAATAAATTTTCAGACTTTTAGGATTGTGTAGTTTATCGTATCCTCAATAGCCTGTAAGCTAGTTTTTATACATTTTTTAAGCCCAAGAAATCATAAAGTTAATGAAAAGTATCATGGTTATAATTTCTGCAAAGGTCATCTTGGATAGATAACTAGTTGAAGAAAAACTTTACCAGATTGTTTTTCAGGAAAATTTATCACTGAAGACTCTTTTATAAAATTATTATTTTACAAAATATTCATGTAAAACTAAAAAATAATCTATTATCTTTTTTTGAAAATTTTTATAAGTAGGCTAATTTCAAGATACAATCTGTAATGTTCTGATAAAATGAGGCTAATGTTTGTATACTCTTAAACATTACTTTATAATATAGGTGATGGATAAATTGTTTTGGTTTCTTGAAACTTTGGCGTAACAGTTTAAACTATTATTACTGTAATACTGTAAAACTAGTATTACTGTAATTGTATTTTATGTCAATATTCCAAATAACTTATTTTACCACAGTTGCAAAATACTATATTCCCTATTTTCGTAGGAAATTTCAGAGATGTCTGAAGTGTAGTATTTGTAATGAAAGCATGAAATGCAACACATTTAAAAAAAAATTTAACAGGGTCAGTATACCAGTAACTGAACATGTTTCAATTATGTAAACAAAGTTATTAATTATATAAAAAATGCATATTGATAATGAAAAGTTGACTTTATTTATAAAAATATAATATTATTATTATTAAATGATTTTTTTTTTAATCTCAATAAAAAAATATTTCTTAATTGTATTAAAAAAAAATTGTAATGCAGAATTAGAGGAGTTGCTTACAACCAGTTAAAATCTTACTTTACCAACCATAAATAGATGTTTGGAATGTTATTTTTCATAAGACAATCCATACCCACAAGTGTGTACACTAAAAAAGGTTTTTAAAATTCCAAGTTTAAAAGATTAAAATGAAGTAACAATGAAATTTATTATTATTTTAATCTTTCGGTAACAAATTAAATTTGATTCTTCTTGTGTATATATTCTTCATGTGAATATTTAAAAACCAATTTATAGGTTTTTAGAAATTTGATCTTGAAAGAATTGAAGAAAAATAAAACATTTTGAACAATGGTTGCAAATTTTCCTCATTTCAAACTATACTAAACAAGATATTGACTAGATTTAGGCAAAAATAAATATATAAAACAGATTTTTAGATTTTTTGAATTTTGATTTTTTAAGGGGTGCGATTGTGTATGGCACAGTTGCTCAACCAACACTGCCACTGCCATTGTTACTGTATGTGCAATGCAACTAGCTGCCTCTGCCTCTGATTACTTGACTAAAAAACATAAAATAAAAAAAAATGACTGGAACAGGAGACACCTAGTAACCACATAGCAAGGGCAAAGCCATGACAGGAATGCCAATATATATATATATATAAAACAGGTTTTTTTTATATATATATATATACATGCGTGTGTGTAGTTTACATATTGTCCAGAGAAGTATGATAGTTCCATGATCTATTTAATCTTTTTTTATGAATTATGTTTAAACATGGGTCATTTATTGTGACATAGCAATAATACTGTATGTTTATATCACAGTATAAATTATTTTTCAGGATTTCAAAATTGTATGTTAGGAGTTAAAAATAATTCTTTGGGTTGGAACTTCTAACCTAGAATTTGTATAAAATCTTACAATGGGCTTATGAGGAAGTTCGTTTGCTAATCTCATGGCTCCTGAATTCTAGTTGTGAATCATCTATCTTTGATGTTTGTAGCCATTTATCATTAAAGGGAATCCATTTTTGATTATATTATTTGGTATTTCTGTTGCCCACAGTCTGAAACTTTTTAGCTATTGTGTTAATAAACTTGTGAATCATCAAACTGATTTTTATCAAAGATTAAATCATATATGAGTACTTTCATTTTGAAGCAACTTTATTGAACATTAGTTATTATTACATTTTTATAATACTTCGTAAAATCTTATTTAAATTACACCTTGGGATTTTTCAAAAGTCAAAACAAGTTTTCAGGGTATAAAAACAGGCTGTAAAAATTATCCTAGTAGGTGTGTAGATGAATATTTAGTAAATAAAGAATTCTAACATTTCTTAATTTATATTTATAAACTTGCTGCTGCTGCCTTTATTATTTTTTTAATATAACTTATCTCAAAAAAATACCAGTACGTTTTACTTCCTTGTACTTTATACAAGGATCTATTATAATCACAAAAAATTTTGGTTTTCAGACTTCAATGGAAATATCCATTATGACCCAATCCCAATCCATTTTAACTAGTTTCAGTATGATATCTGTACATATCTTGCATAACTCAAAAAAAGATTAGCCGCAGGATGTTGAAATTTTGGACTGTTGTAATATCTAGTTGTGGACCTTCCCTTTTGATTGCAATCAACTGAATGAAAAGTTTCCAAAAAAGCCCAAAATTAAATTTTTTGGATTTTGGACTTTACCTTAATTGCAGTAATAAGCCCTCATCGGGAGCTTTTCAGCGATATACAAGTAAGTGGTACTTTTTTAATTGATGCCAGAGTTTTAGTCAAATAAAATTTTAATTAAAGAAATATTTGGATCTTGCAAGGGAAGGCACTTGAAAAAGATTTCATTGCCTTTTTTATAACTTTTTTTTTTTTTAATTTAAATATATTGATTTAGTAATAATTATTAACCCGTAATTGTAAGACAAAACTTTTACATTAAATAATAATTCAGTAATAATTAAAATAAAACAAAATAAAAAAAAAAATGAAAAAAATCAGAAGTTATTAGTGAAATTTAATTTTATGGACTTTTAAAAATGTGTGTATGTGATTTAATAAGTATTGTTACATATGTAATATATGTGGTAAAACATCTGATTACTTAATATAAATTAAAAATTATAGTTTAGAATCATATTATTTTTGGATTTTATTATCTTTGGATACAAGAAAGTCATATGGTGTCCACATCAGATTTTTTCTGTCTAGCCAGGCAACAGAACTATTCTGGGGATTACTCAATGTAATGCAGCCTACAAGGTAGGACTTTCTAATTATTCTCCTGCAAATTTTAACAAATTGTTGAGTGGTATGAAATTTATTCTAAGGGTAATATTTTGTGTTTTTTAAAAAAACAAAGTTTTCATAAAAAATCTGGTAGGTTGCATTATGTTGAGTAACTCTGTAAATAATTATGTTGCCTGGCTTGACAGTAAAAAGTACTGCTATTACTTGATCCTTCCAGTTAAATGCTGAACAGATTTTTTTTTTATGTCAATAGCATACTAAATATTTTACTATTCTTAACATGACCTATAAATATATAATTTAAAAAAAAAAATAAGAAATTGAAGTATATGAAAAATCAACTGGATTTGAACCTTCTAAATGAAAACAAAAAAGGCATTACCTTTCTGTCATGGAGAGTGTATATACCAGAGAGAGAGAGGGGGGAGAAAGAGAGAGAGAGAGAGAGAGAGAGAGTGTGTGCGTGTGTGACTCACTGGTTATTAATATTTACCAGCAATTATTTATTTAAATTCATAAGTTCAGTTTAATTTTATGAATGGTCTTTTCAATCTGTTAATATTTAAAAGTTAAAGTGTAGGTTTCTCACATTTTTGACAGTATTGATTCTAGAACTACCTAAGTGGTAAATAGATTGTTTATAGAAGGAATGCTTAAACTTCTCATTCTTAACTAATAAATAGTTGCTTTGCAGAAACTTTCTTAATTCTATTATTTCTTAACATACATGTTATTCATACACATGTTGAAATCTTAGGTAAATTCTTCCAAGAGAAATTGATACACTTTTACAATATTAAGCTTAGAGGAAAAGTAATCCATTTTTACCTTCTTTTTATATAATGGACACAAAGGAGACATAATACGCATTGGTTCTTTTACTTCTGCTGACATGGTTCAACAACTTATGATTATCTCATATCCCTATTACCATTTCTGTTAAGTGCAGATTTGAGTTTATATGGTAAATTAATCCCGGGTTCGAATCCTGGTCAGGCATGGCATTTTTCACAAACGCTACAATTCATTCATCTCATCCTCTGATGATATAACCTAACGGTGGTTCCAGAGGTTAAACCAAAAAAAAAAAATATGGTAAATTAATTGCAAAATAAGTACAAAAATGTAGTTCTATGAATGCTTTTCCTAGAAAATCTGAGAGAGCACTATTTCTAGCTTTTACAAATAATACAGTGTTTTGAACTTGTAGAATGAATAAAAATAAATCCTTACTAAAAATTGTGTATATGTACATAAAGATATCATACATCTTTCCTGAGCATTTCAAGAAAGCTCAAATATACCTTTATCTTTCTTCAGAAAACAAAGTTACTACAGTCAGTCCTTGAAAAATTATTTTGTTCTTATAGGCATTATGTTTTGCCTGTTTATAAATTAAGATACTGGAATCATTTTAGCAAACTGCTGTCTTGCAGTTTTACAATTTAATCCATCAGAAAGTAAAAATTGAAGATTTTGTCATATGCGCTCATATTAAATAGATCCTTTATTCTGTTTAATTTACTTATTTATCTATTTAGTGAGATTTTCTCAGTTAAAATGATTTATTTTTTCTGAAAATATTCTAAAATTACACATATTCCAAAATAGTAAAAACAAACATTGCAGCTTTTCTATTTACAGATATCCCTACACTTAGGTTTGTTATAACTACAAATAAAGTTTTAATTCCATAAAAGTGGCATAATGTAACTTAAACTGTCATAAAAATAAATTTAATCCCCTAACACAGTACAACATTTTCATAAAAGTTGCATCTTCTGCAACACACACCCACTTATAGACAGTATGTTACATAAAATTTAGAACAAATAAGATAACTACATTTCATGATAAACCTTGTATGTTAGTAACATTCATCGGCAATCATTCATACAAAATTTGCATAATTTTCAGAAAGGTTGTTGAGTTGCTGAAGTATACAAAATTATTAAATTGCTACATTTGTACTAAATACATCATTAGGCAATTGAGATCTCTATTCTTCTGCTGATACACGAAATATATTCTGTTTCCCAAAGAGGATGGTTAATATTGACTGGCAAAGTAATGGATGCTACTATTAACAATAAACTTCAAGCAAACTGTGTTACCGTGGAGCTCCCCACAGAGAAATAACCATCTAGAGGAAGTTATTATTTGCAGTTTATAAATAGGGCACATTAGGCTCACTCATGGATATCAGATGATGCAAATAGATACATCCCTTTGTGCTTGCTGTGACTGCCAACTAACAGTGTACCACATCGTTGTGGATTGTATCTGTTGTGCAGCATTGTATTGCATTACAAGTTTAAACTAGGGGCTGAAAGCAAAATATGTTTTAAAACAATGCAATGATTCAATTGTCTTGCAACTTATAATGGCCGTTTCTTGATTCAAGAATTTAATTATTTATACAGTCCTTGTTGACTGTGTATACTGTTTAGCATATGCTGGATGGTAACTTTTATTCTTTTACTGTTAAGTTACTTTTTTAATGTTGTACCCGTTGTATTTTTATTTCATACGTTACAGTCATTTTTTTGTTTTAAGATTTATTTTTATGTCGCTAGGTTTTAATTTTTAATTGTCAATTTTTAACGTTGTTTTTTTTATATCCACAACAAATATATTGCGTCTGGGCAATGAAAACACAAAAATGTTTTTCACACAGGAATAAACCAAAGAAACACAACAAAATATAACAAGCAAATTACATCAGAATCATTTTTCACTAATATAAATAATACAAATTTCTTATCTCTTCTAACTATAATCACAAATGGCTAACTTTACATTAATACATATAAATAAATGAATTACTACAACAGAGATCAGATAAATTGCATACAAATTATTAACAAATATTTAACCGCTTTAGTTTGAATAGCACTAAAGATGTCCCCATTACAGCAGCACTAACGAAGAAATTTGGTGGTATGAATAGATCTTCTGAAACCATATTTTTTTAATTTTGAAAAGAATATGTAGTTTTATAATTTTATTTTTGTATAAAAAATTAAATTAAATTTTTTATTTATTTTATCTTTATTTGGCATATTTATTGTGATATTCTAGAATGACTGCAACATTGTTTGTACAGCCATTAGATTTGGTAAAAAATCGAATGCAGCTAAGTGGAATCGGTGGTGGAAAGAAAGAATATAGATCATCTCTTCATGCTCTTCAAACAATAGTTAAGAATGAAGGCTTTTTGGCCCTTTACACAGGTTTATCAGCTGGATTATTAAGACAAGCTACATATACAACTACAAGACTTGGTATCTATACTTGGTCTATTAATGCATTAGCTAGGTGAGTTTTATATTACCACCTTATTCATTATTGTATACTGAATTTAATTTATAATTTATAAATGTTGTCATTAGTTCATCTCAACATCTTGATTTATAATACTTAATTAATGTTAATGTTAGTGTTAAAGTTTGAGCTGTTGATCAAGAGTTGATTTTGAGTTGGTCAAGCTGTTTGTTTTGAGTGTATTCAAGTAAGAATACGTCGCATTTCACTATCACTTCACTATAAGTTGTTTCATTGCTTTACTACAGTGTTATGTTCCAAGTAAAATGAACTTCATTAATTTTTTTTCTTGATAAGGTAACCTTCAGTGAAATTAACTAATTTATAAATTGAAGTTCTATACTCACAAGTAGGAAAGCAGATTTTTTTAAATTAAAAAAAGTAATAAGTAGAAAATTTTCATTTAAAAATCTGTATTTTTATTTAAAAAAAAAAATATATATATATATATTTGCATACAAGTAGAAGTAATGGTTTCCGTAAATGAAATTTAAAATATACTGAGATTTTATGAAGTGTATTTTAGTTATTTTATTCTCTGAACTTTATATGTCAATTTAATAGTGTAATTTATTATATAGATAGGTTTTATTCAGTAAGAAATTTGCATTTTCATTGTGTTTTTTGTAGTTACTTTTTATCACAGACTCATTTAATCTCTCATTTAGATAAAGCATTACTTAATGAATTCGTTTATCATTAATATTTACATTTATCATATCTTTGTTATATCATGATTAATTAATTTCAAGGACTTTATAGTATATTCAATATTATATATTTATTTCTTCATACACCATTTTTTTGACAGTTTTATGATAATAGATTCATTCATTTTGGATAATTTTGAATCTGATGTAAACTAATTCCAAACTCACTCAACCTTCAGTTAATTTGATTAATAATGTATATTATATATAATATAATGTATTATATGTTACATACAAAATAATATGGAATATATTTACATTTGTGTGTGTTTATATATGTGCAAGCACAAGCATGTCCTAACTGTTAGACGTTGGATGATGTGTGCATCCCTCCTCATTAATTGGATCATCTTGCAGTCTTGCTAAATAGTGTGAAAAATATTTAACATCAAATTGATGTCTGGGTAAATTTTTATAATATTAATTCTATAAACTTTCCTTGTGAAATAAAAATGTAAACAAAATCATTGATTCAATTAAGACAGAGCTATGTCTGTTTACATCTAAAATAATTAATGCAAGATCAAAAACTGGAAAAAAAAATGTACAAGGTTATTGAATAAAAACAAATTGTAACAAAAACTCAGAATGAAAGAAAGAATGTAGAAAGATATAATGAAAGAATTATAATCAAATCCCAAGTGTATAACAATAATGCAGATTTATATGTTGGCCACTTCACCAGCTGAAGCAATGCAAGGGGATAATAAATATACTGTAACTACTGTAGTACCACTATTCTTTTTTTCAATAAATACTGAAAAATCACTGTAACTACAAGAAAATAAATACTCATTGTCAAGGAACATATAAATTTGAAAGGAATTAGTTCTTATACCAAATAAATTTGTCAGTATACCTCTTAAAATTGTTAAAAAAATGATAAGGATGATTTCAGATACAAAATTTCAGGCAGAAATTTTGAAACAAAATTTCAGACTGTAAATTATATTAAGAAGCATCATTACCTTCTGAACACAATTTAGTAATGAAGAAGTGCAGGTTCAAATTTAAAAAAAATTAATGTTCAGAATGAAGTTCAGACAGCAAGATAAAAGAGAATGATGCGAAATTGAAATTTGATCAATTTGAACAAAATAAAGTTAGAATAAAAGGAGAAACCTATCTGATATTATTAATTTATTTTAAATAATGTGTCTAGGTAAAAAGTTAATAATCAGTAGAAAATCTCTAATAATAAAAGATATGTAAGAGGTGATGGATGAAAGCTGAAAATTGTGTCAGCATTTAAGAAATGAAGTTGCTAGAAAATGTAACAGAAGTACAGAGGGAGAGTAGAACTAGGTGGAAAAATTCTGATGAGTGGTAAAGGATTACACAAATTGATTGTAATTTTGGAGAAAATAGTATACCAAAATTTTTAATTTTTACTTTGAACTAAATTTCCTGAAATTGTTATATTGATAAATGTGCCCGTATTCATGCTTAATTTCTATCTGTTGTAATAAACAGTAAAGATATTTTTTTAAAAAAGCTTTTAGATATCACTTCTGTCATTATAAATGAAGTCCAGAATTGTTAAACTTGTTAATTGTTAATTTACAGGCTACAGATAGATTTTATATATGCATATATTTTGTAAATACATGAGATTTAATTTATGTATATTCTTTTGAAAATTATGTGCAAGTTTTGTTGTCTTAAATTTTTTTATTATAGGAATTTGAAATTTTTTCCAACTTTTTTTTACTCTTACTTCATTTGTACTGAAAAAATTTTAATATTTTTGTATTCATAAATTTTTTGTTTAGCGAGGATGGAAAACCCCCTAGTTTTATTGTAAAAGCCCTTGTTGGAATGATGGCAGGAGCTGGTGGCTCATTTGTGGGAACACCAGCTGAAGTCGCACTTGTTAGAATGACAGCAGATGGTAAATTGCCCCCTGAACAACGTCGTAATTATAAAAACGTGTTCAATGCACTTGCACGAGTAACTAAAGAGGAAGGTTTATTTACATTATGGAGAGGTGCTATACCGACTATGGGGCGAGCAATGGTCGTTAATGCTGCACAGTTGGCTACTTACTCCCAAGTTAAACAACTTCTTTTAGAAACTGGTTACTTTGAAGAAAACGTTCTTCTGCATTTTTGTAGCAGCATGGTTTCTGGTTTAGTTACAACTGTAGCGTCAATGCCAGTTGACATATTAAAAACCAGGTACTACTTAATGTTTAACTTTAATAATTTGTTTATCATGTTTAGATATTTTATTTGTTAAAATTTTATTTGTTAAAAATTCAATTAAAAAAATCTGTTGATTTTTTTTAATTGAATTTTTTAATTAGGAATCTGAAGATTCCTAATAGAACCTTCAGAATTTGTTAGCCTGCTTTAGTGCCTCCAGTTTTTGTCATTTTGTTTTTATATTTTGTTCATAACTATAAAAGTTATTGATCCCCACACACTGGAATTAGAATTTTTATGAAGTTACAAATGTAGTGTTGCTGATTAATATTACTTCCAAAATCGATGTATGCTCCTGATTCATAAATTTTTAATTCCTTAATGTTTCAGTTCTCTTTTTAAAAAAAAAAAACTGTTTACATTACTATGCATTACTCTGTGAAAAATTGATAACTTTGTTAATATTACTTCTAATACTGGCTGTACAAAAAACATTAGGATCTTAATTTGTTATATCTGTAGGATGAGGTGTATTGATTTAAGGTGTATTCATAAGGTTATTGATTTAAGGTGTATTCATAGTATTGATTTAAGGCTGCAATCAAATAGCAAAAAGCACAGTTTTTGTTTTAAGCATAATCATAGGTATATTCCATATCTCTCCGTTTGACAGTGTCTACCAAAAATGGTGACTCCTGAACAGAAAACTTGTTGTGTTTTGCAGTTTACTAAATGCAAATTTTCACAGTTCAACATGTATTAAGTAGAAAGTTTAATTGTTATCCTTCAGGTGACAACATCAATGATTTACTCCAGGTGACAGTATCATCAAAAGACTGGATTTCTATGTAAAGAAAAGAGTAAAGGACAACCAGGGATGTTTGAAGAAAATGTTGAGTGTGTGAGGGAGTCTTTCCTTTGTAATCCTAATCCTAAAAACTCTTTTGGGAAGGTCAACTGCAAACTAGCAATACTGTTGATAACAGTGTGAATGTTTTAAGGAAACATTTATTTGTGTCCATACAGTTTACAGCTGTTAAGGTTTTGATGCCTACTAACTTACACTTTGCATGGTGACTTTGCAATCAAAATGTTGCAGCATGAAATGATGACTTTCTTGATCATATTGTGTTTAGTGATTAGTCTACCTCTCATCTTAATGGAAAAGGTAACACACATAATGTCAATATATAGAGGACAGATAATTCCCTTGGACTATTAAAATTTGAAACTGACTTCCCAAAATTAATTGTTTTCTGTGCAATATCCTGACAACAAGTTTACAAGCCCTTTTTTTGCTTAAGCAAGCCTAATAGGAGTTTGATTATCTGGATAACCTGCTTACATGGCTCTCTGTATTCAGTTGTAGAATGGAGTAGACAATTTTATTTTGCCACAAGATGTTGAGCCTCTTTACTAGTATATTCCTGTATGGGATTAGTTAAATAAAGCTTTTCCTAACCAGTGGATTGGTTGGCATGGACACAGCGACGGAGCTTGTTTGTAGTGGCCTCCAAGATCATCATCCAGTCTGAATCCATGTGATTTTTTTCCTTTGGAGGTTTCACAAAGAATCTTGTTCTTATGTGTCTCCACTAGCTAGAGAGCTATTCAATTTGAGATGGCTAATGAGCTAGCCATTGCTAGGTAAAGTATGGGACGAACTCTCTTGCTGATCAAATGCATGCCACATAACAAAAGGTGCTTCATTGAACACTTGTGGAAAAACTATAAAAGTTTCTCTTTCATTTTATTTGTCATTCATTATTTATTGTAAGTCAAAGCTGAAAGATATTAATTAGCTGTAAAACCCCAATATTCTTTTACACCCTGTTTAATAATCTGCATTTATTTTAAAACTATTTATAATACAATTATCTGCATTTATTTCTATTGTTATAAAGAAATATTTAATCACAATAAATGGATTGTTTGGAGGAATTGTTCAACATGATAATACCAAGTGAAATTCACTGCCCAGTTTTACACATTGAATTCTAAATTTATATCTAAATTTTTGATCTTGAGCAGTTAACTGCTAACGTACAAGAATAACAAATAGCTTTCAATAAATATTAAACTTTTCATTTAATAAATACAAAATATTTCTTATTAAATTATAAAAGTGTTGTGTAACATTTAATTCTACAATTTGTTAAAAACTTTTTCTGATATTCTTAATTATTCATTTCTGAACAGCAAGCAGTTTTTTGTGTCCAGGATTGGTGAAAAAAAAAAAAAAAAAAAATATATATATATATATAATATTGAGATGGTTTTGCTGTCAGCAAACCCCAAAGTATTTATTGTGAGCAGAGAGAAGCTCTATCAGTAATGTAAGAGGATTAAATTTTATTTTCCTGATTTAATAGATTCCTGTTTCTAGCTCCCATTACGTTTTTTTTTAAAGTTTTTTTTAATTTTAGTTATCTTTATACGGCAGTTATAAAATACATATGTAAATGTAAGTTTTAAATACAAAAAAATTTTAATTTTTTTGAAAAATGTGTTACTTCAAAGAATTTAACAAAGTTAACCAATCTCACTTTTTAACACCCCTTGTAAAATATTAATATTTTTTCTGGACTAACCAAAAAAGGTGGCATAAAAGTGTATATAAGCTAATGAAATCTACTTTAGTTGTTTAAAATATGCTGTGTTTGTCATTTTTCAGAATTCAAAATATGAAGACAATTAATGGAAAACCAGAATATAGTGGAAGTTCTGATGCACTGCTTAAACTCATTCGAAATGAAGGATTTTTTGCATTATGGAAAGGCTTCACTCCATATTATGCTCGATTAGGACCTCATACTGTACTAACATTTATATTTCTGGAACAGTTTAATTCACTGTATGCTAAATATGTACTTAATGCTTAAGGTTCTGTGACTAAAGAAAGATCTTTTTACTTTAAAAATTACTAAAAAATGATTTACTATCATTAAAATGTAATTACTAAAATGTTTTAATTACATTGAAAAGAAAATATTAACGCTTTATGTTGTAAGCACTAATACATTGTAGCTGTCTAAATTTTAAATATTAAAGGTGTGATATGATTGTTATAATTATAAAAAAAAATTAGCAAATTATAATTGATAGATTTTCAAAAAAATAATATTAATTATAAATGGTAAATCAAAATATGTATTTTTAAAAATAATATTTCATTGGTTTTTTATAACCAGTATCTGTTATGCCGAATAATATTGTACATGCACAAATTATGGGCACATGACATATATTATAATATTGACAAATATTAGGAATTTTTATTATGTAGAATATTTTATATTTTCATCATGATTTATTAATGTTAGGTATTGTAATTACTATTGTTATGACACTTCTGGTGAAGTGAAAACTATTTTTGATTTTGATTTTATATACTGTTATTGTTGAGATTGTATAATATATTTTTATAATAAAATGTTGATGGTAGAGTATAGGTTAACGGTTAATTTTATATTTAAGTTGACATTTGTTATATATTTTTATAGTACTCTTGATATTATTTAATTGTAAACATCTCAAGAGTAGCATTTTTTTTTTTTTTTTTTTATTATAAATCTTGTTAAAATTTTCAACACCGTACAGTTTTCATATAATTTGTGTTATAAAAAAAAGTTAGTTGTTTACTATTAAATTCATAATTATTATATCTGATAGAAGTAATTGAAGAATATTCAGAATTAAATTACCGTTTTGCTTAGACATATTTTTAATCATTAAATTTATCATTTACAAGGATACCCAGAAACAATCAGAATTATTAAAAAAAATAATTTTTTATACTTTAATTTACTTCAAAATACTCACTGTATGACTAAATGCACTAGTCCCATTGTTTTTTCCCACTGCAAGAAACATTTTTGAGTATTATTCAAGGACTGGGCAATCTATCCTTGACTTCCTTCAGAGTAAAAAACACTCCTATAAAATCAAGTTCTTTTTTACATAATTTGGGAAGAAGAAAATGTCACAAGGAGATGATAAAGGCGATTAGGGATGAGAAATTACAGTTTTTTTTCTTTTTATAAGAAAGTTTGATATGGAAGGCAGTGTGTGGATGGGGAACATTATCCAGGTGCAGAAACCAATAATCACTATCTCCCAGATTGTCAGGTGTTTTCCTTCTACATCTCAAGCAATCTTCTCAACAAGTCGAGATAGAAATTTTGATTCAATGCGCTGAGGCACAAATTCTCTGATCTCATTCAGATGAAAGAAATCAAACAACATCTTCACATTTATTCAAACTTACTTTTCTTTTACTGGCTTTGGTGAGCTCTCCAATTTCTACTGGCTTGATTGTTCTGAATCATAACCATAGCATCAATTTGCATCATCCTTACAACTTTAGAAAGAAAATGTATGGATCATTTTGAGATTAATCCTTTAAATCATGACATTATGGCATTCACATGGCACAAATTTTACAGCAACAAATTCTATATTCAAATCATCTATTAAAATTTTATTGGCAAGAACTCTCAAGTGACATTTTCCTTAGTTTTACTTAAAGCTTCTTTTTTAAAAGCATTTTGAAGCATTCTAATGCTTTTTTCCTTTGTGGAAACAAAATTTAATGGAGATGTTACTCTTTATGAGTACCCATCATAAAAATTGCACATCTAGCAAGCATAAAAAAAAACTACACAAAACACCCTAAAAAAACAATACTGAGCAACAACGGCAATCTGTTACAAAATACTGTCAATTTGCCACAATCGGCAGCAGAATTCATAACTACATCTAGATTGCACACTAGATACAGATGCTGGTTGTTTTTTGGTACCTTCTTTGAATATATCTATAGTCATATTTTACCAAATGCATTTGATAAATGACTAATCTAATCTTAATGCTGATATAGTTGATTAATTTTTTATTGTTCTATACCATAAAAATTAAATTATTTTTATATTATTGAATAACTAATACCAACAATTCCCAAAATAGAATTATTTTTTCACCCATTAAATATTCCTCAATAGAATAATGAAACTTTTCGTAACCCTGTAATGTAAATGATTTTTAATATGCTTTTTGACAATTTAATTTCAACAAAATTGTTTATTTTTTGTATAGAATTATAAAAATGACTTTTAGGTACAGTATATTAGAAAATATATATATAAAAAAAAAAAAAAAAAAAAAAAAAGCAAGCATTAAAAGAAGTATAATATACACAGCATTTTCATTTACATTTGACACTCGCCTTCAGCTTTGTGTTCTTTGAAGATTTAATTAAATCTTACCCATGCTACCTATGTCACTGGATTTAAAACTACAAATATTATTTCATGATTGGTGGTATTGTTACCTTTACTTTGTCAACCTCTAATAGTCTTCATTTTCACTGCCTCTGGAGAGGTGACCTTCACCAGATTCATAATCAGTTTCCTTATCCAGATCAGTCAAAATCAGTTCTGTTTTCACAATCTGTTAAGAATTCACATTCAATTACTTGTAATATCTCCACTGCAATTACAAATTTTGAGAATTTCATATAAGAAAAATAACCTTATGTGGAAACTGATTCCATTACCGGGCCTTCACTAGGTTATTATTGATGGAAATCATTTTAATAAAGACATAAAAAATTATCTATATCAATTGAAAGATAAATAAAAATTTTACATGGAAAAAGTCAAAAATGTTATTTACTGTTTCCTTAACTCATACAGAATCATACTAATCTAACATTGTGAAACTGCTGAGAAGCACATAACCAGAAATCAAATCTGTTTTCCCCCACCAACAAAAGTATGAATAGGCATCAAGATTATAAGCGTTTCCATTCCAAGGTTTAGAAAATTGTATACAGGCTCAAAATGAATAAAGATAAAATGTATTAATTTTTCAAAATCTTATTTTGTTAATTTGTTAAATTATACATATGTACAGTACATTTTAGTATTTGTTGTATATATGAGGTTTGATAAAAAATTTGTGAAATCTTAGTTTTTCTATAAAATCTTTTTTCATCATTGATTTTATTTTCACCTTTAAAGTACTCTCCTTCAGAGTTAGTAAATTTAAGTCAGTGCTTTTTCCTATTTTCAAAGCATCTCTGAAACACAATTTCCAAAATGGTATTTAGCTCCTTCAGGTATTCTGTCTTCATCTCTCTAGTGTTTTCAGAACATCTTTTATGGTTCTTTTCAACTTCAGAAATGGTAGAAGTCACAGGGAGCCATATCTGATGAATATGGAGGATGAAGCATTATAATGGTATTTTTGGCAAAATATTCACAAACAAGCAATGATGAAAAAAGAAAAAACTGTGTGTGTGTGTGCGCGCGCGTGCATTTTTGTAGCGCAATTCCCAATGAATTGTTTCACCACAAATCTGGGTGTTTTCTTTGGATTATTTCACATAAACTGCGTACAATTTCCAAGTAGTAATGCTTATTGACTCTGATAGTGATTCGGTGATTGTCCAAATCATTTTACTTTTTGACATTGTCATCAGTTATTGACGCACTGGGACGTTCAGGACACTCATCAAACTAGACATCTTCGTAGCTCTCTTAGAAATGTTTGTACCACTTGTAAAACCTTTTTTTACTCAGAAGAATCACCAAAACTAACATTCAACATTTTCAATGCAGTGCTACAGTTTATTCCATTCATAAACAAAATTTAATGCAAATTCTTTGTTCCATTTTTTGCACTAGTTAAAAATTGCTGATCATATGAAAACATGTGTAACCTTTCTGAAATCCAACTAACCAAAATTAAAGCCATATAAACTAAGCATCCAATATGGCTACTTATGTAAATGTGCATTAGGGACAAGTGTACCAATACCACAAAAAAATTAGTGACAATTGGACTTAAAAAGCATGGAAAATTTTTAAGCACTGTGTATTTTTTTTTTATCAAACCTCATATCTTTAACCAATGTACTGTGGTATTCAAACAATCTAGTTATATGAATTGGATACATAAAGTAATTTAATTCAGGTATAGTATGTAAAAAAAATTCAAAAACTGTTCTAAAGCAGCTGTCCTTTTTTAAGTTTTATTTTTTTAACCTCCGGAACCACTGTTAAGGTATATCTTAAGAGGATGAGATGAATGAATTGTAGCATGTGTGAAAAATGCCATGCCTGACCAGGACTCAAACCCGGGACCTCCAGAAAGGCTGAGACACTACCACTCCGGAGGCCGGCACTCTTTTTTAAGTTACTTTTTATGTAAAAAAACATAATTTATATAAATACAAGAAAGAAAAGGATGAAGAAGATTATGATTTATAAGTTTATCTTCATGATCCACAAACACAAAACAATCTTCTTCTGCCAACTCTTCTGGTTATGTCTGGCAAACCAGAAAAAACTTATTTATAATAAAAAATTTTATTTTTTAAGACAGTTGTTCAGTAAACGGCTCTATAAATAAGATGAGAATATATGTATGCATACGTAACATATTGATAGTTACCAACCTTTTTTATTTTTAATTATATCAGACAATTTTAAAATGATGTAATATGCCTTATTAAGTTAAGAAAACAATCGGTTGATATGGTGATTCATTTTTAAATGTATTTTTGGTCTGGAAGCCCTGAAATTTTGTAGTTGGCAGATTAAAAAAGAAAAAAAAATCCTATTAGCTACTTATAATTAATTACAGGTTTTGTCTTTTTTCAGATTACCTAAGCGAGATCATATTTAAAACTTCCAATAAATGATTTTAATTTTTAATTGCCGATTACCTACAGCAAACATAATAATTTTTTATTTTTGAATATTAAGTAGCAGATCTTTAGTATATTGTAAGGGATCCAAGAATAGATGTAGAACTTCATAACCGGCAACTTCATTGCCGGCCTCCGTAGCCGAGTGGTAGCGTCTCGGTCTTTCATCCGGAGGTCCCGGGTTCGAATCCCGGTCAGGCATG
>JAAAKQ030054805.1:3923-16099 GCA_010016005.3 Zanna intricata | reverse complement strand
TTTTTGTAATTTGTGATTTTTATAAAAAAAAAAAAAAATTGTAATTTTAGTAAGAAATATCTTTTGCTAAAATGCCCTAGTAAAGATCTGAAATTTTATTTTGGGTCGAAACACCCTACCCTTTCTTCCAATTTCTGTAAAAATTTAATATATTCTTTCCTCCGAAAATTGTATCTGTGTATCAAATTTGAAGAAAATCGGTCAACGAGATTCAAAATCATAAGATGAAATGTAAGCCAACATATAAACGACCGTCTGACGAAAATAGACCTTTTAAGAGCATTGGATAAATTTTTTTTTTCGCAAAATTTTTATAATTCATATAAATTTAAAGAAAAATATATCCTTAAGGCACAAAATTAAAAAAATACCAATTTTTTTTTACCGATCTATATACTTTCTCGTTATAACTATAGTTGTTATATCAGGGAAAGTAAAAATAATACCTTATTGATCTGAAGTACTATGAATATTGTATTTTGTTTCAAAACAAAAAAGGGGTATATTAATTTGTGGTATTAAACTATTCTTTTTTATTAGATTTAATTCACATTAAATATATTCTAACCTTTATTGAGGCTGTTACAATATAAAGCATCTGATGTTCAAAGCCACATTTCAAGATGCTTTCTTTGAAAATAATGATATTAAACTCACAGCCAGATTTTAAGTGTTGTAACACTATTTTAATTTGCCTATATTATTTTCCTTGTTCATGTTTTTCCTGCTTCTATGTTTTACTAATAGAAGAGACTACTATACTGCTCATAAATATTTAAGAAAAAAACTTCTTAATTTTTAATTGCGACCGATCTCGTTTCCGAATGAAAACTTTATTCGCTTCGTTTATCCTTTATAATTTTCCTAATTAAATAACGAAATGCTCCAGTTTTTGGTACATCTTATTCTCCTATCTTGAATTTTAATTTTTATTTACCTTTTTCTGTCATATTTTATTACAGGTCTCTTGCTCTTATTTATTTTTAGGCTGAAATTTTTGCCTAGTAATCAGCAAATTATAAATTCTCTGAAAAAATAAATTTCTTTTATTTAAATCCGAATTTTCCTTCTTAAGCTAAGAAAAGGACTTTAGATTGTCGAGAATTACACAGAAATTAGTTTTTCTTTTGAAATTTTAATTTGAAATGAAAATTAAATTTTAAAAGTTAGAAAGCATCAAAACGAATTTTTTTTTAAGAGAGAAATAAAGCCCTTAGTAAAAATGTTTAAAAATTTCATCATGTAAAATGGGCCATGTTTCATAAAGTGTTTAAAATACATTTTTATTTAATTTCATGGACTTACGTAAAATTGTTTGAAAAATATTTTGATAAAATGCACGATAAACGAGAAAAACAGAAGACCTGAACTCTGGGCTCAAAATTTAAATCAGTGCTTTAGGTGAAAATTATTTTACATTTTATGATATCTAATATTTTTAGTGATAATTAGCTCTTTAAAAAAGTGAATTCTATTATTTAGGATGTGAATGAGTAATTTAGTTTAAAATAATTTGAAAATGTTATTACCTTTCATCATAGTGTTTAACAAATTTTTAATAAATTTATACAGGTAAGAAAACGACAAAAATATTCGTCAAAAGTGACGTTCCAGAAATTCCAAGATTCTAGAAATTCATGTATAACCATATAAAGAAAAAATTAAAAGCTAAATTTTGGAGTCGTTCAAATAAAATGAAAATCTTTCTCCAAGTTCAAAAATTAAAATTATAAAAGAATCATATTGACCAGAGGGGAAATTTATTAGATTTAAGCAAACATCGGTACAGCATACAAATTTACTAACTCCATATACTTTTTCTTAGATTTTTTAAACAAATTTAAAACTTTAATTCTTTGAATAATAGAAAAATAATGAATAAAATTTCTACGAATTTTATTGAGTATTTCCTTGTTGAATGTATTTTACATTTAATAAAATTATTTTCGTTTAATGTGTTTTGACTATTTATTCGCAAATGTAATTCTAAAAAATAAAATAAACAAAAAAGGAATTAAATTGGTCTTTATTTTGTTTGTTTTATTACTAGCGTCTCAAGGACTTAACCAGTTATTTTCTCTATGTATCATATGGCGTGTTAAATATTATATGAACTCAATTCATTTATTTAATTAGTTTTATGATCACGATCCATGGATTACGAAAATGTTTTGTGCGTAATTAACAGTCCAATTTTTAAAATTTTTTAATATTATTATTTTTAAATCTTTAATTATTATTAAATACATAAGATAGTTTGACCAACTTCCTCAGTAACTATAAACTTATATTTTTCTAAACTGAATTATTATAAACGTTATTGAGTGGGGGAGTGGCTGGTTCCTTTCCATTCAGAAGGATATACTACTTAATGATTTGATAGTAAGAAATTAATAATTTGTGCATTAACCAGACTAAATATATAATTGTAAATATATATTATCAAATAATAAATAATAATCAGTCAGCGGTTTTAAGATAGGAAGGAACTATTTTTTTACGACAGTCAGTAAATTTTACAGAGTTGAATGTCAATAAAGAAAGAAAACTAATTTTAAAAAGTAAAACAAAAACCTAAAAATTTATATAGGATGCGCTGTTTGAAGTCTTTTGTAAGTTTTGTGTGAATGAAATACGAAGATTCATCCATTCTACTAATGATTTCAGCGGATTATTTAATTTATTCCTATGTAACTTTTAATAAGTACTTAAAAACGAATTTTATGTTATCCTTATCATATACCGGTGATTAAGAATAATTAGAGATTTAAAATTTTCCATAATTAGATGTATTAAACTTTACAGAGGATGTGTTTCCGGGTCGTGTTATTCCGAAAGGCCTTATTAAACTGAAAAAAACTTCCTCTTTTTTTTTAAAAATTCTACCTAATTTTTTTAATCTATCTAATTTAAAAAGGGACGTTCTTATTGTCACGGCATCCGTTAGTCTGAAGTGGCTGAACTGGTTATTTTAAGAATGATCGATTCATTAATTTAATGTTCTAGAAGTCTCTGTGTATTTAAGAGTCTTGTTAATTTTGATACCATAAAATTAGCGTTTCTTAATCGTTAATAAAATATAGTTGCAGCTTTATCATTTGTATATCATTTGTATGTTGATAGACATTTGTATATCTTAAATGGTTAGGTTGTTAATTTAACCAAATAACAGAATATATTTGGAAGACAGTGTCGAAGAGTCTTTATCATTAAAATACTATGTAATAAATTACATAAAAATGTCAATCTGCAAGATCTGATCGTATCTAAAATTGTCTTCTACCTCTCTCGCAAGAGAAGGCATTCTCACTAAAAGTTCATTAAACTTACGATTGATACGATTGACAAGAAAATTTTGGTAGTTCTACAGAGCTTTCGAAAAGTTACTGTGTATTTAATTTTGTAGATCAATACTAAAAAAATAATAAATATTTAATATTAAAATTAAATAATCAATATTAATCAATTATAATAATACAATAGTTTTAATTATACAATACATTAATATTATTGCAATATATTGTACTAATTATACAATATATTTTAATTTTACAATAATTGTAATATTAGAATATTAAACCAATATTAATTAATTAATTAATCAAAATTAAATAATATTTAATACTATTAATATATATTTATTACAAATTGAATCTTTTTAATTAATCCTCTTGTACGGCTGTACAGTCATCAAAACGATTCAGTTTGTTTAAAAATAATTTAAAAAATACTCAGTTAGTTTCATGAGTGCTTTATGCGCACTTGTTTGTAGAATCATTTGTTCCAGCCCGCCTATTATTTACGGCACTTTTATTTTGCTAATTCCTATAAAAAGTAATGCGGTAAACTTAAATCTGATGATCGAAGGAGATAAAAGTACTTTGAGATATTTACGCATATGAATATCTTTCTTATGTCAGGTGCAACAGTGTGGTATAATGTTCGAATCAAGAATAATTGATGTTTACATCTGTGATTGGATGGATGAATACGACTACAAAATGATAAATAACTATCGATAATTACAGTTTTCTAAATATCACACTACATCTTCCATTAAGTTCAACCGATACTCCTTGTTTTGGGTTGTGTTGAAGTTAAAATACACCTTAAGGGATTTCAGATTATCACAGTCGTGTATTATGGAAACTGTTATATTTATTAAATGAAACAAAACTTACGCTGAATACAATATGATATCAAACATATCTCAGAAATTTTATTTTAAAAAAAAATCTATTTGTGAGACTAGTAATAATTATGGATGATAATCTATCCCATTGTTATTTTAATTGGTGACTTTCCGAACGTTTTGGATAAGGTATTCCCAAACAATGGTGAGTTATGTATTAAGGATTTTCCTACTGAAGTAAGTACAAAGATACCGTTTAAATTATTTTAATTCAATAAATGTAATTATTATTGTAATTATTCTTATTTTAATAGTTGGGTAAAGATTTTATGTAAGAGTCAATATGGTATGCCTTATTTACGAATCATATCACGAAAAGCATTCGTTTATGGAATAGTTTTACATAAGAAAGGATTAGATGAACTTAATACTTTTTATTAGCTATCCTAATTTCCTAGTTTCTTAATGGATTTGCATGTAAGTCAATTGATATACAAGAGGTACCAATCTAAGAGTAACGATTTTCATTGTAAGTCAGCCTTTGCAATGATCAGATGAGGTGTCACTCGTATGAAAGTAAAATTCGAATTTTGGTGGACTGATATCCTGATTGTAACAATTTATTCAGCTTTAAAGAAGGAAATAAGTAACCGTTTCACTAAATCCCAATTTTTCCAGGTATTGAATATCTGTTTCTCTAGAACTCAGTTTTCAAGTCGCGTAGTAGTAATAAATTTCAAAGGGTTCAACCGATTAATTTTGTCAAACTTTCACAAAACTCCATCCATGTTAGTCATTGTAAAGATGATAAAACAATAATATAAAAATATATTTTAATATATTTTTAACTTGACGAAAAATTTAAAACTCTGATAGTTAGATTTTTTTTAGTGGCACTGACAGGCGTGGAGAATGCTACAATTTTTTTTTTTTTTTTTTTTTTTTCTTTAGCTTTAGAGGGTTTGGAAAATTAAAAAAAGTACTCTTTAAGATCTCGATGAATTTTCAGTGTAATACAACTGTCTATCTCGAGTAGTAATCGTGAGCTAAAGAAAGTTGTAGACCTTGTATGTTTCCAGAAAAAAATATTAGTATCAACACCGATACATGAGTTACCATATAAAATTTCATACACATAAATACAAGCAAAATTGTAATTTTTCTGGATCTAAGAAAACTCAGAACTTAAAGAGAAAACAAATGGATATGTAAAATTTTTACTTATTACAATACTTTCTTTGATTATAATATCACATACGGCAACGTTTCTCGACCTGGGGGTCAAGGTGATCTGAAACGAGGATCGCGAAATTAACCTAAAACTTTACATGTAAAAAAATAATGAAATCTTTTTATGAGAAAAAATTTATTATAAAAATTTTACTTAAATTTAAAAGCACATATCTAAAGAAAATAAATTAATGAGTTGGTTGCGTTTGTTTATCATTTAGAAAGTGGAGTTATGTTAGAAACATACAAAAAATAGATTGTTTTCAAGTGATAAAAGACGATTCTTGTATTTATTTTTTATCGCACACATAGGCGAAAAAGTCCTTTTCACAGAGATTAAACGTGGGATAAGGGATTAATATTTTCAATGCTTCTGTGACCAAATTTACATATTAACGTCGACGAGTATGCCAAAACGTATCTAAATTTTCAGATTTGAATTACAGTTGTTACATTTTATCGGCAGACATTTAGATAAACTGGTCATGAATCTCAACCGGTAACTTAGCATCTATAACAACGTTTTTCACTAAATGGATTCAGTACTATTTCTCAATCTATATGGGAAATCATTCTTATCTTCTGGGAAATTGTTCACCTGAATTTTTAGCTCACGCAAATACATCTTCATGCTATCCAAAATATGGTGAATAGTAGTGTCTTTATTATTTAAATTTTTCTCAATATAACCGGAAGTGAGTGAAAATATACCAAAATTTTTATTTTGAAGACCATTAATCCAGTTATCAAGCTTCTTAATGAAAGCATGAACTTTGTATGTCATTAGTATAATATTTTTATCACGTCCTTGTAATTTCACACTCAAGTCGTTTAAATGCGAAAATATATCAGCTAAACCATTATTCTATAAAACTATAAAAATAGCGTTTGTTTATCCTGGAAAAATATTTCAATTCATATCGCAGTTTCAATAATCAGGTCAACACTTTCCCCCGCTATAAGCTTGACAAAGAATATTTTAGAGATTTGACAAAGCATATTTTATGTGAAGGAAACAGTATGTCTACTCCGCTCTTGGTATGAAAGATATTTTAACTTTCCAGAAATCTAATGCTCTTTCCTGTTATCGTCTTTGTACCATCACTACATACTGCAATACATTTTGTCCATCTATGTTATAGTTTTTAAGTAGCTTCATAAAAAACATCAAGAAAAGACCTGTTGCATACCAGTTATTGATTTTCATAACAAATTTTCTTTGACTATCTATCCCTATCGCATTCATATCTCACAAAACATAAGAACTGAGAAATGTTTGCCGCATCTGTCGATTCATCAAATCGAATACAAAAAAATTCACTTAAATTTCAATTCATTTGCTGAATTGTCTGATCGCATACATCGGCAGCCAAGTTATCGATTCGTCTTAATACTGTATAGTTAGAAAGATAAATTTTTTTACTTCTTCCATGCCTACCAAAACACTGATCATATCAATTGCAGCAGGAAATATGAAGTTTTCTGCGATTGTATGAGGTCTGAACATCTTAGCTACGAGATAAGATGATGCTTCAAGTGTAATTTTATCAGTACAGCTTGATTTACAAGTAGAAGCCTGTTGATTTCTCAGAGCATGTAACTTTCTTTGAAAAATTCCTTGGGCATGCTTTTATGATCCGGATGTTTAGTTTCCAAGTGTTGAATTAATTTCGATAGTTTCGTGCTTTTATCGGAGAGGACTTGAACTAAAAAACATATTGTGCTTTTCCATCCAATTACGAAAAATCATAATTTAAATAACTGTCATTGTACAATCAATGGTAGATGGAACCAAAAATAAGTAATAACCAAAATAAGTACCACTTATGAAATATCATTAAAAAGCTCTCAATGAAGGCCTATTACTGTCGTTAAGAAAAAGTCCAAAATCCAGATTTTTTGGATTTGGGGTGGAATGGCTTCTTTTTTTTATAGGAATGTTCAAAATGGATATTTCCGTTGAAATCTGAAAACCGAAATTTTTCCCGATTACAGTACTTCTTTGTACGAAGTAATAAAATCCTTAAAATTCTGGATTACGATTGAAAAATTAGGATCGATTTCGGAAAGCTTAAACTATAAATAATTATGAAGAGTTCCTTCAATATTTTTTCTTACTAAAATCTAAGTTCTATTTTATTTTTACTCCTTGTGTACGTTGCAATCTGTTTAACCAGTGAACAGTAAGCAATCCCTCCGTGAGATGAGGATATATGTATGACATGTAGGATATACATATGTAGGACATAAGAATGGCCAGCCTGAGTCATCCGTAGACTAGATATATGATTGATTGAATCCTAACCACAAAATTACACTGGGATATTCTCTGTCTAGCGTTCAAATCCGTGTAGAAGAAACCGACTTTTACTACCATTTTAATAGTAGTAAGTCAGAAACTTCGACTTCGAAAATCAACTGTTAACTGATTTGCGACGATGAGTTTAACTACTAGACCAGCCTGATGGGCTTAAATATTATTTACATTACTTTGTTTTTTTTTTTTTAAATACTATTTGAATTATTATTTTTTTAATACTCACTAAATTGAGGTCGAGTTAGGGTTCATGATTACCATGAACTCTTATATATGTACTCCTCACCTCAGAGGTTGTAATTAACTTATTTTATTCAATAAAATCTCTTAAATAATAGTATTACTTAGTCCATTCTTTGTTAAATATCCTTGTAATATTATAAAATACTGTAATAAATCAACATTTTAATATTTAAGACGAAACAGACGAGAGAATATTTTTCTATTTTCTTATTGCCGGGGTCGTTCAACAATTTCCAGTAAGTTACAACCTTTCAAATACTTAATATTGTGGTTTCTACCAAAATTTTAATATATACTATTCATTTTTATTTATTTCGTTAAATATCATTAAAAATTATTTAATAAATCTATATAATAATTACAGTAGTAATGTGTACAGTAAAAATACTGCTGAGGTCGATAGAAGGTCATTCTTTCCTTATAAGGAAAGTAAAATATTTATAAATAAAAATTATTAGTAATTTATTTAAAATTAACTAATCATGATTTCATAGAATTTTATAGAATGTAAAAGTTAACTTCGTTATAAAAAAAAAAATATAATATAAAAGAAAAGTAACATATAAAAAAAAATCTTATAACAAATGAGTTTTATACTGTCATAGAAAAATGACATTTCTCACAAAATATGACAGCAATAAACTAATCTTAACCTTTCTGACTTCATATCTGTAGAGCTATACTACAAGAATGAAAGTGTGGTAATCAGTCAAAAAATGGCGTATTGGTTTTTTCATTTCTCTACATTTACATGAAAAAAAAAAAAATTTCCCTCAAAATACAAAAAAAGGTGGGAGGGGGGTAATATTCATACGTACGTATGTACATGTGTTATTATGCCAGGTATATAACCTCCGAGATCGGTTAAATTATGTTGATATACTGTTTATATGCATTTTGTGCTCCGCGTTTTTTGTACAATATAGTGGTTAAAAGCTAGTTTCATCTTGGTTTTAGCTATTAACGTGTTAGTGATAGCTGCGGGGAACATGTTGGTATATAAATTACCAAAATTGATTCGTCAGTTTTTAAATTATTAGAGTTTTAACATTCGAAGTGAGTGGTTAAGTGGATAAGTGTGACCACTTGTTGCCTAACTTTTTGTTCAGATATTTACCATTAGGATGTGTGAACAGCTTTTTAGAGCAGGCTTAGATGAGTATTTTATATAATTCTTATTATGAACCTCTTATTTTTAAGCCTTTTCTAACCCTTTTGTGAACAATTTCCGCTCTGTCACGTGTTGACCAACTTTTGCGTTTACGGGCCAAAATGCTGCAAGCTTTGATAATTTATTAGTTTCTAGTACATAGTGTTTTAGAAGACGTCTATGTAGTAAAGTTAAATGACTTTTATATTAAAACTAGTAGATACAAGCTTTGTTTTGGCAATTTCTGATTTGCCATATGGTGGCTAACTTCTGTGCTTACGGGCTGATTTTCGGCAAACTTTGTCAGCCGGTAATTAGTGTTACAGCCTAAGAGTAATTTAATATAGTTTTTTCTGCGTACGGCATCTTGCCCTTTTTATAAAATTCAGAGTGTTCAGGAATTTTGTGTTTTACCTCGAGTCACAAGTAGTGAAATTGTTGGTTAGCGTCATCGTTCATTTTTTCCTATTATAATTGATTAGGAATGGCAGAAGAGGTAAGTTTTAGATCTCGTAAGAGTTCTTCGAAGCCCCCAACCGCTGTAAGAGGTGGGAAAGCAACGGAGGGCCTAAAAACTGGCAGGTTGGCTCTTCGGAACTTGAAAAAGGCTCCAGGGTCCATTGCAGCAATTACGGAGTTGGTAACGATGGATGAGGAAGGAAAATCCATCCCAAAAAGGCAGAACGCGGCAACATTGTTGGCGAAGTCATCCAAGTTGATCGGCTTCTTAATCGGAAGGAGCTGGATAGGGAAGACGTTAGTGAGGCTGAGTTGTTCACGGGTATAGTGGACAAACTAGCCTTTAAGGTGGCCAGCATGCTACAGCATGCTGATCGCGACACCAAGAGGGAACTAAAGAACGGCCTTGTTAAACTACAGGCGTTAATGGATGACTTGAAAAGTGCTAGACAGTTGAGTAGGCGTGAGATGGCCATCGATGCGGCACCCAGACCATGTCCAACAAGGGGCTCGAGGAGATGAAAAATCTCCTAGGGGTGTTGTTAGTGACGAGGTGGAGACATTATGCCATAACTACTGACGTGATGAGTGGTTCACCCGGGTGTCCGTATCTTCTGATGCAACGGCAGATGGTGGTTCTATCCGTGTTGTAGAACTGGCAGCAGACAGGAAGGAAGCATCTTGAGGTCCGTATTTGGGGCGTTTAAGGCACTCGGTCAGCCGGAAGCTGAAAACAAACTGAAGGCGGGGCTTACTACTGCTGCTTGCACGAGACCTACGGTGATTCTTGGTGAGGGAGTAGAGGTGGCGGAACAACAAGCATAACAAGCATATATGGTTGTTGATTCCTCCAAGGGCGAGGAGGCAGTAATGCATGATCTTTACCGTGCATTGCCGAAGATCAACGTTACCCCGCAGCATTCTATGTGAATCAGTGTGTCGGGTATCACGTTGAGTAAGAGCCTAAGGAAGGTTGCGGAGTATGTCGCAAGGCGGACAGATTGTAGATACTATTATTGGGGTACTATTGATAGAATAGTCAGTACTATTGATAGGGGCGTGAAGAATTCTGCAGAAAAGGAACAAGCAACCATTGAGTCTCAAACATTAGTGGTCCGAGCTGAGGGGCGGACTTATGCGGACCTGCTACGGGTGGTCAAGGGCATTATTGCTAGCGAGGAGGCGGGAGAAGTGCTTTTCGTTAGAAAAGTCGTAAACGAAGAGCTCCGAATAAGAGTTAAAGAAGAGCAGAAAGCAGCCACTAAGCTAAGGGACGCAATATCGAAGAAAGTTCCCGAGATGAAGGTAGTGGAGGGTAGAAGGAGGGAGCGCAAGGTAGTGCTATTTGTGAAGGGCCTCGATAGACTTACTACAGAAGACGATGTGAGGTCTGGCGTTGCAGTGGCTACGGGTGTGGAGAGGGTAGCGGTCACAGTCTTCTCCTTGTGGAGCACCAAGATGCCCTCCGTGCTCGTAGGAACTGCAGGGGGAAACACGCTGCTGGAAAAAGGGCGAGAGTCCCCGTGGGTAGACGTCCGAAAGAAACATAGGCAGGGGGCAGACAACTGCCACGATACTCGAGAGTGACTGAAGTTATGCCTAACGGCGGTGCCAGTTGCTCCTGGAGTAGGCAGGTAGGGAAAAAAATGTACATGTGTTGGCATGTTTGAAGCTTATTAACGACGTTTGACTAGATTAATCGATTTTTATGAAATCTGACAAAGAAACTCGGAGTGTATGGGGCAATTTATTATATATTTGTTTGTATGGTATACTGTTCCTTTGGGGTGAATTTTTTTTTAAATTTTGCAAATATAAATGCAGCTTGTACATGAGAACTACTACCATTACAAAAAAAATCCTCTAAATTCATTTCCTTCTCCAAAAATCTAAAAAAGCTACCTTTTTATTTATTGCTTATTTTTTTACCCGATTTTTTTTATGTCTTCCTAGTATATTCTATTCTTAGTAGTAGTGCAAGTGACAAAAAACAATACTTTTGGAACAATACTGTAGGAGGGGGGAAGCTGATCGAAATTTAAAAATATAAATTTTTTAAACATTTTTTATTATTATTTTTTTACTGCATAAGAATAAGCAACTAATATTAGGAAAATATAACAATTTTTCATCAGCTTTTATATAAACAGTGATTCTAGGACAATCTGTAGGGAGATTTCATAGTTAGAAGTATAAGAAAAAACAGTTCATATAAATATACGTGAAAACGGTTCTTTAGCAAGTTTCGATTCGAGAAACATTTATGGTTGCTTTCTGCTCCCTCTTAAATTAAACCGTACTAAAATTCTTGCTTGGGGTACAAATCGAGAGATAAATTTGATGTTTCCATCAAATTGATTTTTGTTTTAAGAAATAGAAGAAAATTGATCCTAGACCTCTATCTCAGTTAGGTTTTAAGAAAAATGGGGTAAAACATGAAAAGGTTTTGTAGGTGAATATACTTTTTTTAGGTTTGGAATAAAGTAATGTTAGTTTATCAGTAAACAAATTAAATTTTGTAGTTAAATGTGTAAAGTATTTAACTTAACTATAAAAAAAAGATAATTATACCGCATTCAGTATTGGTTCTTCATCGTAGGTATTTCTCAAGAAACGTGATGACCAGCATCGAATCGTAATTTAAA
>JAAAKQ030054783.1:0-15000 GCA_010016005.3 Zanna intricata | reverse complement strand
TCAAATATTGAAAAACATTAATCCTTCATATTATACAAAACAACTGATTTCCAATATTCCGAATGAGAAATAAATAATCCATTTTGGATGTATATAAAGCAAAACTAGTGCGACTATAAGCAATCTAGCCTGAAGTCATTCAATATTAAAAGTATTTTACGCAAGCTTCATGGAAATTGATTAGAAAACTTTAGTTAAAAAAAAAAGACCATACCCTTTATTACAAACAGCCTTGCTTCAGGCTCGATAACTGACGTAACGTCGTTTTCCACCTTCTTTTTTTATTTTTATTAGCTTTGGCGTTTCTTCTGAACTTTTTTTTTTGGGCAAACGATAATTTAATTCACCGGAAAAATCTGTGCCGGAGTGGTGGCGTCTCAGCCTTTCTTTTGGAGGTCCCGAGTTCGAATCGCGGTCACGCACGACATTTTTCATACGCTAAAAAATTTTCATTTCATATTCCATGGACAAGCTTCGTATGGTGAATTAAAATATAAAAAAATCAAAATCAAATTCAAAATGGATTAATTAAACAGATTTCAAAAATGCAATAAAAATTAAAAAAAAAACGAATTATAGTATTCCAGATTTCTTTAAATACTGATTTTTTGAAGTCGGCGCCGAATTAAGGGTTTTTAAGTTGGTATAAGATAGTTAATAGCAAAGAAAAATTTTATTAATAAAATATCTGGATCTTACATGGGGAAGATATTTGGATCTCACATCGATTCGAATAAGACTTGATCTGTTTTTTGTTTTTACCTTTTTATATGTTTTTTTAATATGTTGATTTATTAATAATTATTAACCTCAGATTGTAAAACAAATTTCACGACAAATAATAATTCAATAATAACAATCAAAAAAAGAATAATATCAAAAGTTATTAATGTAATAAATATTCTACATACTTTTCATTTTAAAAAAAATGTTTATATGTAATTTAAATAGGCGTACAAGAAAGTAAATGTGGTGTCCATATCAGAATTTTTTAAAATTTAAATATTATAAACAGCAAGTATGATTATCAAACAAATTGTTTTTTTTTTTACAATATTTAAACGTTATAGCTATTTAATTTTAAACTGAATAGATTGATTTAAAACTAAATAAAATTTTAACCCAATGGTTTGGTCAAGTAGTAAAACCATTATAAATCAGCTGATTTCGAAGTCAAGAGTTTTTAGGTTCAAATCCTGCCGGCCTCCGTGGCTGAGTGGTAGCGTCTCGGCCTTTCATCCGGTGGTCCCGGGTTCGAATCTCGGTCAGGCATGGCATTTTTCACACACACTACAATCCATTCATCTCATCCCTCTGACGATATACTTAATTGTGGTTCCGGAGGTTAAAAAAAAAAAATTGGTTCAAATCCTAATAGAGGTATTGCTTTTAATTGGATTTGAATACTGGATAGGGAAAATCGTTGTTCTTTGATGGCTGAAGTCTAATTAACTATACGTCTCAGGAGTATTCGACCTGATTTGTTCAAGAATACAAATTTACCAGTACAGTTACAATTACACTGATAAGTCGCTAATGACTTTAATTATTTATGCGACTATAAATAAAGATATTTAAAAAAATAATAATAAAACTAATTCTATTTCAAAATAAAATTAAAATTCAATTTTACCACCCTTAATATACAATTGTATACTGACATAAATTTCAGCTGCTAATTTAATTTTTTACTATGATTTTTAGCTTCACTTTTTGAGGTTAAATTCACTTTTATTATTTGCAGTTGACAAAACGTCTTAATAAGAATTAAAAAAAAAAAAAAAAAACATAAAAAGCCGAAAATAATGAAGATAAATATTCTCATCACTGACATGCAGCTGAAAATTTCTAGAATTTACGACAAACTTTTTCACTAATTCATTTTCCAATCTGTACACGAACAATACTACATTAAAAATATACTTTATCATAACGAATGATAGACTCTAAAAAAACCCCACAACATAATATTTGAACATAAAATATTCTCGACCTTTCATCCGGAGGTCCTGAGTTCGAATCCCGGTTAGTCATGGAATTTTTTCACACGCTACAAATCATTCATCTTCATCCTCTAGTGTAATACCTAACGGTGGTTCCGGAAGTAAAGAAAAATAAAATAATAATAATAATAAATAAAATATTCTGTACACCAGTGAAGGTGAAAAGGGTTGAAAAATATTTCTCCTTTGATAATATTTCACTTCACAACAGCGTATAACATCTTAAACTATAAGAAAATTAAACTTTGCAAAAAATCACTTTTCTAGGGGTATAATATGTCCTACCCTTGAAATATTGATTAAAAACTTTCTAATGAAAAGAGTTATGAATAATAATTGAATATCACAAAAGACTTGTAGTTTAAAGCTTATAATAAAATTTTAAAAAATCTGATACTACTTGACTTCCTTGTACGCCTATTAAATTAGATGTACACATTTTTGCTGCAATACATTTAAACTTATTTGATTTGAAAGCGAGATACGATTCTCCAATACTTTAATAAATTGGACAGTTACTATACAATTACTGAAATATTAGTTTTTATTAACATCAAATATTTATACAATTATTAATTCACCAATCTTATCTGAAATATTAGGTTATAGTTAAACTTCCTTTATTACTCTTTAGAATAATGTTAAGTTTTGTATGTATCTAATGCTCTGTTTTTTAAATTATTATTAATATTATTATGTAACTATCAACAAAATGAAAACAAAAACGAAACAGGAGAAGGTTACTAAATTTTATAGCGATATTTATTATCAAGTAGACTGAACTGAAACAAATGTATAAATAAAAATAATATAACTCTAAATTATAATTTTCAATTAATATTAAGTAATAAGATGTTTCCCCAAATCTGATGTGGACACTACATGACTTCCTTGTACATTAATTTTTTTTTTTTTAACCTCCGGAACCACCGTTATGTTATATCTTCAGAGGATGAATTGTAGCTTGTGTGAAAAATGCCATATCTGACCGAGATTCAAACACGGGAACTCCGGATGAAAGGTCGAGACGCTACCACTCGCTCCACGGAGGCCGGCATCTATTAAATTATATATAACATTTTTAAAAGTGCATAAAACTTTATTTCACTAATAACTTCTGATTTAAAATTTTTTTTTTAATATTATTGAATCATGATTTATTGTAAAAACATTTTTACCATCAGAGGTTAATAATTAATATATCAATATGTTTAAATGAAAAAAAAAAAAAAATCGGATTCGAACCGATATGCCTTCCCTTTTTAAGATCCAAATACTTAATTAATTAAAATTTTATTTGGCTATAACTCTGGAACCAATAAAAGTAAGTACCACTTATGCTATATCGTTGAAAAGCTCTCAATAAGGTTTTAATACTTCAGTTAAGAAAAAGTCCAAAATGTAAATTTTTTGGAATTTATAATATATAAAAATATAGACTTATAATGTCTGAATGAAACTGTTTTTATTTGTATATGTCTGGAATGGTTCTCCTTAAGAATATCACTAATAGGGCTGACATATAGGATACAAACTCTACACAAACGGACGCGAAAGAGATAAACATTGGATTTGACGATCTATACATCAAAACTGTTATACCGTGACGTCTATCCACTTAATTCTTACTGGTAACAAAAAATATATACCGTATAAACCCGAAGGGAAAACATGCGAGAGCAATTACTCCTGGTAAACGAAAAAAAAACACTAAAATTTACAAGAAACGAATCTGCATGCAAATTGAATGGCCAAGATGTCTTAGCATAGTATTCTACTAATATATCATGCTACAAAGAACAATGATTATTATAGAAGCCTACTTCATAAAGTTTCTGCACTGAACCAAGGTACCCAAAAATAACGATGCGAGTAAAAGTGATGTTATCAAACAATAAAGCACCTTTTGTACATGTCATGTGACATTTAACTTGGGAAAATTCGGATTTTTTTTTCCGACTTAGAGCGAAATAAATTCCAACTGTTAAATAATTGAATGAATTTTTGAGTGGCAAATGTTTTGAGAATGATTACAAATAACGGTGTTTAAATAAATTAACTGACATCAAAGGATTATGGTAAACGTATTTAGAGCCTAAGGGACTGTTATACAAATATTTTGATATCAGTAGGGTACGTGTAGTAGTACACGATTAAAATAAAAGCTTGCTTGCATGACGAGGCAAACGGTTGCTGTGCAGAGCATATATTATTATTTTCTCGTAACATTAGGCTCAATCAGAAACAGAGTATTCTGCAAACAGCATATCTAACTATTTTGATACATAGAACAAATTCTTTCCATAATTAAAATCTATTACCATTTTGTTTAATTTCAGACAATTATTTTTAAGCCCACCGGGATGGCCTAGTGGTTAACGCGACATCGCAAATCAGCTGATCTCGAAGTCGAGAATTCTAAGGTTCAAATCCTAGTAAAGGTACACATTTTTTTGATAGCATTAAAAACGTAAAAAAAAAGTTATATGGTTAACAATTTGTGGCCAAGGTACAGATATTTCTTAATTAATTTGTAATGTTTTGTACTGCTTGATTATCAATGTTATTTATTTATGTTTTATGTTTCTTTCTAAATTTATACTTTTATTAAAATTTAAATAAAATGATTTTATTTGTATTAAATATAGAAAATATGTATCTTTAGTTAAAAAAATATATACATATATATATATTTAAGGGGCGGCAGTTTGTCTTTTTGTCCGGGGCGCTGGTATAAGAGAATTGAGTACATACATTAATACTGAGTGCTTCTTAGAGGTAAATAGTTGTTTTTTTTTTCACCTCCGGAATCACCGTTAGGTTACATCTTCAGAGGATGAGATGAACGAATTATAGCGTGTGTGAAAAATGCCATGCCTGACCGGGATTCGAACCCGAGACCTCCGGATGAAAAGGTTAACCTTTACCATTACCTTTACTACCTTTAAAGGTAGTTACTACCTTTACCTCTTAGAGGTAAAGGTAGCTCCTAGTAAAGGTAGTTATTTTTATACGGATTTGAATGATAGTTCGAGGATACCGGTGTTCTTTTGTGGTTGGGTTTCAATTAACCACACTTCCTAGGAGTGGTCGATCTGAGATTATACAAGACTACATTTCATTCACATCATCCTCATTCATCCTCTGAAATAATACCTTACGGTAGTTCCGGAGACTAAAAAGAAAAAGAGAGAGAGAGAGACAATTTTTTAAAAAATATTTACGAAACATATAAATATTTCTTACTATATAAAGAACAAAAACGAATAGTTTGTATTGATAGACTAAGCGAGTCATAAAATGGAAGATTAATGGAAGAATAAAGGTTATCAAAATATTTTGAGTTATATATGCACTTATTGTAATGGATATTATGTAATGTTGATGTTTATTGATTAAATAATTGACTGATACCCTACAAATTATAATAATTTATTAATAACTTAGCCGTTTATACATATTCATCAAGTAGCTAAGTAATTTTTGTATAGCATTGTTGATTAATATTCAATTGTAATGTTTACTTTTCATTTTCAATTAAATGATCTAGTTCAATTCTTGGTGTGACCCGGCACGAATGGTATAATTGTTTCCTTTTATAATGTGTTTGTATGTATTAATAAATTCGCATGTTTTTTTGCGTTATTGGTTAGTGAATTTTTTTTTTTGCAATGGTAGAATTTAAATCCAAATTAAGAATAAAAAGATAGGTAGTCCAGCTCGTGAAATACTTAATAATGTGTATAATTTTATGAAAAAATAGCCTATAAAGTTAGGAAAATCAGAAGATGATAATTCACATTCAAAAATGTGAAGAAATAACCTTTGCAATTTTTGATATTTCATGATCACAAGTCGAAATCGGTGCACTTACCAAAAAAAGTATAAACAACGTTCAAAACCATTTAGTGGATTTGTCGGTCTCCGTGGTGTGAGTAGTAGCGTTTCGGCCTTTCATCCGGAGGTCCTGGATTCGAATCCCGGTCAGGCATGGCATTTTTTCACACACGCTACAATTCATTCACTCATCCTTCTTTCTTTATCTGTTTAGCCTCCGGAACTACCGTAAGGTATTACTTATATAAGGATGAATGAAGATGATATGTATTAATCTGAATGAAGTGTAGTCTTGTACAATCTAAGTTCGACCATCCCTGAGAAGTGTGGTTAATTGAAACCCAACCACCAAAGAACACCGGTATCCACGATCTAGTATTCAAATCCGTATAAAAATTTTTATCTTTACTAAGACTTGACATTCATCTCATCCTCTGATGGTATAACCTAACGGTGGTTTCGGAAGTTAAAAAAAAAAAACCGTGGATTGGACAGTTTTGATCAAAACGTTGTAAGAACAGTTAACGAGTTTCAACATAATGACATTAAACAATCTAAAACATAATGAAACGTTAATTAAAACAACGATAGAACTGAAACGTGAAGCTGTTCAGAAAGAAGAAGAGTTTAAAAACTTAGGAAGTAAAATAACGAATGATGGAAAAAGCAAAAAAGAAATAATGAGCAGAATACATCAGGCAAAGACTGTCTTTTAAAAAAAAGAAAAATGTATTCATATAAAATAATATTAGCCTTGAGTTGAGAAAGAATTTAATGAGAACATTTGTGTGGAGTATTGCATTATATGATAGTGAGTCATGGACAATTGGTGAAGCTGAAAAAAGAAGGCTTTTGGCTTTTGAAGCGTGGTGTTACAGAAGGTTGCTGAAGATAAGTTGGATAGAAAAAGTATCAAATGAGGAGGTATTTAGGAGGAGCCTAATGAACAGCGAAGCTTGCTAAAAAAATTGAAAAAAAGAAAAGTGCAACTAATAGCACATATTCTTAGACACCAAGGCCTAGTTAAAAGGATAATAGAAGGAATGGTGGAAGTGAAAAATTGTAGGGGAAGACCATGTTTAGAGTACATAAAACAGATAATGGATGATATGAACCGTAATTCTTACTGGGAATAAAGAGAAAAGCTGATAAGAGAGAACAGTGGGAGGGCTAGTGCCAACCAGCTTAAGAGCTGTTAACCGGAAATAAGAATTAAATAAAATAAATGACGTGATTTACGAAATTTAAATGGTGTAAGACTAACAATAAGAAAATTTTGATTGAGAAAGAAGATATCCGGTGGAAGAAGATAGAATATTTAAGAAAAATTATTGATTTCAGAAAAGAAAATTCTTCGATTGTTTATTTGGATAAATCTTATATTTTAACGTCCCGTGGTCAGATTACAGTGATGCAGGAGTAAAAAAAAAGTGCAGATTAATAAAGGTGATCCATTAATCGCAATCTACGCTGAGGGGGGGGGAGAAATAGAGCCCTTCATTCCGAACGTGATTTAACTTGGAAAACGAGTTCAAAAAGCTGTGACTACGACAGCGTCAGCAATTTCACTAAGTGGGCGTATGAAAAATTAATTCCTAGTCTTTCCTCCCTAATTCACCGGGTTGGTCTAGTGGTTAAAGCGAAATCGCAAATCAGCTGATTTCGAAGTCGAGAGTTCTAAGGTTCAAGTCCTAGTAAAGAAAATAAATTTTATACGGATTTGAATACTAAATCGTGGATACCGGTGTTCTTTGGTCGTTGGGTTTCAATTAACCACAATTCTCAGGAGTGATCAACCTGAGATTGTACAAGACTACACTTCATTCGAATTTATACACATCGTCCTCATTCATCCTCTGAAGTAATACCTTACGGTAGTTCCGGAGGCTAAACAGATAAAAGAGAGGTGGTATTTCCTCCCTCACCCGTCAGTCTATGTTATAGACTGACGGGGGAGGGAGGAAAGATGAATTGTGTTATCCTATAACACAATTCATTCAAGTCACCGAATTCAAATGATAAGAAAATCAGGATGATTAATCGATTACAAAAGAACAATATTCGCCGTTTAATAAAGTAATGTTAAAAACCACAATTGTATAAAATAATTAAATTGCATAGAAATTCAAAAATAAACCACCATTTTGATCAACTATTAAAAAAACACACATCAGGTTCTACAATTTTCACCTTACCATCCTGATTTAAATCCGATGATCGAGATGGGATGATCGGCTCTAAATTGATATGTTGGTAGTAATAACACATCATTTTTAATGATCAAATATTAAAAATTTAGCTGAGGAAAAAATTAATTAAATTAATAAGGATAATTATAAACCATACTGTGAACATATAAAAAAAGCCGAAATCTAATAAAGAAGCTGGAACCACAAATCAATGAAATAACGGATAACTTTATCGTACATCTATCTAGACAGTGATTGTTCCCATGAAGACAGAGAAGATGGTGAACTTGCACAGGAACTGGACATTAATGCAAATTACAACTACTATTAATAATAATGACAATGAAAACATTCATTAAAAAAAAAAAATTGAAAATTCTAAATAATAAAAGATTCTAAATAAACAATTTTTTTTAAATTGCACAACAATAATTTTTCATCTAATTTATGTAATTTTGGACACAACATACATTCAAGCAATATTTAAGATTTTTTTTAATTTAAAAATATACTTAAATTAAAATTCTTGTTTTCCAGTTTTTATTTATTGAATTATTAATTCTAATTATGTAATAATTTTTAATGTAATTTATGATTACATTAATATTTTTTTAAATTATTTCTAATAAAACATGAAAACTGCAATAAATTAAACATGAATAAATAAAAGTTCAAAAATTATTATTATTGTCCTATTAGATGGGTGTAAATGTTTTCAGGTTCGGTAGTAATGCATTCTCGACTTTCTCTAACACAAGCTCTTATTTACACACTGAGCAGCAGAACACTTTACATTATATACATACTCTACACTAAGAACACTACACAAATTACAACATACACTTACACAACTAGGGTGGTGTTGAAACACCTCACGAAACGCAACCGTAATCAAGGTGGAAACTGTAGTGCCAATGGGTAGATGGTTCTGCATAGTGAGTCTGAACAATGTTCTCTAGACGCCTGGGCGAACCCAGTTGTATTTAGCTCTAGCTCTGCTAGAGTTAAATATGCACGTACGGGTACGCTCTGCTGGAGTGATGAGTTATACTGTCTGTACTTGTGGGAATCGTATGTCAGTCCTGATTTCAAATCCTACAATGGTTGTTCATCCACTTGAAAAAACAAACAAAAAACCGGGGAGTTTAAAAAGTCTACGACCATGGTTGTCAGCCGTAGATGTATCCAGTTTCTAGGAAATAAAGAACGTTACAGAGGGAATTAAACTTTTCTTTGTAAGGTTTGTTATAAGATACAGCGAGGAAGATAAATCTTTATGTAAAGTTTCTCTCTTCCTGAAAATAAGTGTGTTATAACAAATAGCATTCGGAGATCCAAAATCGGTTAAATCAGGAGTAAGACCCTGCTTATTAAGTATATAATGAGGGGAAAAATGCCGAAAACTGCTAGCCCTAAAATATACAGCGAAAGAAGGAGTAGTAGCAGAGTCCCATAAGACGCTGAATTTGAGCACGTGAGTTATCTTTTTCCGTGAATTGGCTAACGTGGTGTTATCTGAAATGACAGATGAACTGTCACCGCAGTCAGTTACGTCAGTGCAGAGAATTATAAGAAAGAGAGAACAGTGTTGATATACCAAAATCCTCGCTAATTCTAATTCTTTCAACTTCGATCGTTCCTGAAAAGATAAAAGTGAGTTACCTTAGTGTCCGTGTATATACACTGTATACCCAAGCCCAAAAGCTGCTTTCAGTGTCAGGGTTTTGGCCTCTCTCTTTATCTGTTTAGCCTCCGGAACTACCGTAAGATATTATTTCAGAGGATTATGTGTATGAATGTGAATGAAGTGTAGTCTTGTACAATCTCAGGTCCACCACTCCTGAAAAGTGTGGTTAATTGAAACCCAACCACCAAAGAACACCGGTGGCCAAACAGGGTTTTGGCCACAACAAACGAAGGGTACAAAATAACAGGTTTGTGCGAGTTGCGGCTGTACAGGACATGATGACACTACATGTGTTGAGGTAAAAAATGTGCAAATTGTACAGGTCTACACTCAGCAAGATCGCAAGAATGACCCAGTTCCTCAAGGAAGTGTCCTAAGTATTACTTTGTTTGCCAAAGCCATACACAGTATAACAAACTGCGTGCAAAAACCGGTTTTGTGTTCTTTATTTGTGGATCAGTTTTCAATTTACGTAGCATGTAGAACGTTACTTTTTTTTACCTCCGGAATCACAATAAGTATATCTTCAGATTCAAAGGGATGAGGGATGAAATGAATGAATTGTAGCGTATGTGAAAAATGCCATGCCTGACCGGGGTTCGAACCCGGGACCTCCGGATGAAAGGCCGAAACGCTACCACGTAGAACGTTAACGTTCTACGTGGTAGACGTTAGCTCTCTTTATCTGTTAATGTAAACTACATGTAGCTAACGTCACTCTTACTCTATTTAATAAGCTAGAAGAAGCTAGCTATTTAATAAGCGTACAAGGAAGTCAAGTATTGTCCACATCAGATTTTTACTTTAAAAAATATAATGATTGTAAACCTTTCTCGAGGTACAAAGAAAAACGATCTAAATATGTGGTAGCTGCCAAAACACGTATGCACATTATTACATAGTTTTGAAATTGAAAATTTTGAATTTTCGGAAGATCTCGATACATCAAGAATTACAAAAATCATTGAATTTTTTTTTTTTTTTTTTATTCGAGAAAGTAAACACCCATCACGGAATAAACATTATAAGTATTGTGTGACCTAAAAAATGTTACGAGTGAGTCAAAATAAGAGAGCAGTTAAGTAAATACAAACTTCACTAACAGTCTGTTGAAGTGTATATCACTGCTACCACAAGCCGACAACTTAAAGAGGGATACCGGCTGCAATTGTAAAATAAAACAAACAATTCCGTTGCCAATGGCCACTAGAATAAGCAATTCAAAAGAGCTCAGCTTGATATCCACTTCAATATATTTTATTGCAAACATTAATATTCTACTTTACTCGTCTTTTTTATCAATTAGCACTTTTGTATTTTAATAATATGTTTTAATTTAATAAACCGGTTTAATATTATTTCTACAAGCAGCTTAAATAGAAAAAACATATTTTTGACTAACAAATCATAATACAGAATGTATAATATTACTGCAACTGTAACAGAAAAGTATCTTTACAACAAATAAACTGTTCTATGACACAGAATTCACTGCAAAACTAGTGCATATTACTGTAATTAATTACTGATTACTGTATTATAGACAAGCTTTTACATATTAAAAACCAATTTAATTTTAAACAGTTGTCAAACAATTCCAATTGTCTCCAAAAGCAGACAATTTTCCTATTTCTTATCGATAATCCTCACCGATGTCGTCATCTGTTAAATAAAAACGCACTTGATTTATATAACATTATTTAAACTACAATTATAAGGTGTACTAAAATTCTTTAATGGGTAGTTATATATTAAGTATAGATATTCTAGCTCAAAAGCATACAATCCTAAATAACAACGAATGAAATAACCGATCTAAGCTATACTTCCTACAATTAAATTAATTGTTTTCCTCAATCGAATATGAAAAAATTAAATGAAAAAATACACCCGCTTTAAAATATAAACCGTTTGAGATTTGATCTGTAAGTTTAACGTTTAAAATTTTTCAGTCTATTTAATCCCAACAAGCTTAAGTTCGATACTTTTTTATCATGATGCAAAGGATAATAAAAAAATTAAAAAGACTAATGGTGAGAAATCAGCCTAAATCAATCAATAAGAGAAATAAATCACTGGTTATGTCCCATATAACCAGTCAATAGAAATCATGTAAACTTCAAAATGTCGTGTTTTTAACAAATATTTTTCCTAGTTTTTTTTCCAGCGGTAAGTAAAACGCTCGATCCTAAATTTTACATTTATAACACATACATGTTTGGAACAGAATGTAAACGTTTTCCTTAATTTTTATTTATAATGATGTAAAGTATAAAAAAGTGTTTTCTCTACACCTTAATACTCCTTGATATTCAACCTTGGTATTCTACACGTACACAAAAACACGAAATGAGAAAATGCTGATTTATTAATAATTATTAAGTTGTGATTGTAAAAAAAAAAAAATTTACAATAAATAATAATTCAATAATAATAACAATAAAAAAGAAAAAAATCAGAAGTTATTAGCGAAATAAAATTTTATGGACTTTTAAAAATGTGTATATGTATTTTAATAGAATTATTACATATGCATATATGTAATAGGTTTGATGGAACATCTGATTACTTAATATTAATTGAAAATTATAATTTAGAATCGTATTACTTTTGGATTTTTGTGCAAGTAAGACGAGTGTCCACATCAGATTTTTTCCAATTACATACATCAGCTGGATAACGGTCTTTAGGTCCTTACGTCTACTAAATTTCAACTGCATGGGATATGCAAAAAAGTAAATTATCCCTTTTAGTAAGATTAGATATTCAATTTTATGTACACAGGATAACGTTTTTTAAATACTCATAAACTAATTGGGGTAACCAAATGGTGAAGTAAAATTAGTCAAAAGACATAAGCCAACTGGAAAAATACCACACTGTCGATGTAAGTAGGTAAAGGAACACATTCTAACGTAAAATCAATTAGTAAATAAGTTAAATTAAATAAATGAAATAAATAATAATAAATATAGGTAAGGACTAAACTCGCTCATTATTATAAGTTCATTAAGGGACTGAAGCAAAAAATAAGCTCATCATATTCTAACTGTAAAGAATTAAAATTTAAATGCAGTATTTAAATACAGCGTTTTTAGATATCTGTTATACATATACGACAAAAATAAGGCACACATTTGTCTACGTCTATATTTATCAGCATTTCAATATTTTTTATAAACTGTTTATAAAAAGTTTTTTATAAACTGTAATTGTTTATAAACTGTACAAATCTTTAGCCTTTAAAAATACTAAAGAAGGGAATAAAAATAATATACGAAATAAGGGCAATAATCATACGGGATAATATTTTGGTTTGTTTTCCAATATGCGTGTAAAATAACAAATAAAAAAACCAGTAAAAGATTATAGAAATGAAAATCATTTAATTGACAATATACAGGGTGATTCAGAAGGATAGGGCAATACTTTGGCAACCAATTCTAGAGGCTAAAATAAGAAAAAAGTTCATATAAACATAAACGTAAGTCAAATAAAATTTGTTAAATTCATTAATATCGGGGTATTATGTATAGTTGTATTAGACTTACATACTCAACCCCAACATATTTCACGAATTAAAATTTTATTTGACCATAACTCTGGAACCAATGAAAGTAAATATCACTTATATGATATACGTTGAAAAGCTCTCAATGAGGACTTAATACTGCAGTTAAGAAAAAGTCCAAAACTCAAAAGTTTTGGGCTTTTTTAGAAACTTTTTTTTCAGTCGATTGCAATCAAAAGGAGAGGTGCATAACTAGATGAAACAACAGTTCTAAATCCAAAATTTCAAAATTCTAAGACTAGTCGTTTTTGAGTTAAGCGAGATATGTACATACATACTTAAAAACATCACGTCAAAATGGATTCGGGAATGGTCAAAACGAATATTTCCGTTGAAATCTGGAAACTGAAATTTTTCGCTATCACAATATTTCCTTTGCTTTGTACAAGGAATTAAAAGCAAATGACGCAAAGTACATTAAGATAATGTGCTTCGTATGAGAAGATAATAAAAAAAGCTTATAAAAAAAATCTAGTAAAAAGAAGTAATTTGTAGGAGTCATATATTTAGATACCTAGATAATTTAATTAGACAATAAAAGATAGCAAAGTAGTTTAAAATTGTAATGCAGATAAAGAATGGAATATATGAATTAAAAGTTGAAGAGTAGAATAAGGAAAACCTGGGATTAAAAGATTAGTATACAGAAAAGGAACTTAGAACAGCTCCAATTAATCAGTCATTTAACTGATTAATTAATAATATTTTTATAAAAAAAATAATTTGCTTACTGAAATTTATTTCAAAACTACATTTTTCATTTATATATAAAAAATAATTAACAAAGAGATCTTTTGGGACAAATACTAAAAGTAAGCATTATTTAATGCATAAGTCTGACTACCCACCCTCACGTAACATCTTGCAACACAAAGCTTTATCCCCCTAATCCTTCTCACAGAAGCATTATGTTAATTGTGAATAACACTCCATAATGAAGAGAAGTATAAAATAACTTCTGCTTTCAAACTATTGAAATAAAAAACATCAGTATTTTAGGAAAGAATAATCACAAAATAAATTTTTAAAAACTAACATTAAATGAGAATAATAATTTGTAAAATGGATGAAAAGTTTTATCTAGTACAAACACATCAATATTTTTTTAAAACAGTACTACTAACAAATATGAAGAAAAATCTGAACAAAACTCATTTACTTTATATTTGAATCTATATTTTACGTATAAATATTTTTAAAATTGCAACAGTAATAAACGAAAAACATACAAAAGAAGCAGTAATAAAAAAAAAAGAGTCCGACAATGATGTTCCCTATCACCGTTACTTTTTAATCTTTACATAGAACAAGCAGTTAATGAAGTTAAAGAACAATTTAGCACCGCGTAACAGTGCAAGGTGAAAAGATAAATGATAAAGATGCTATGACTTGCTGATGATATAATAATTCTAGTATAAAGTAAAACAGATTTAGGAGATTCTTTGAATGGCATGGAGGAAGTCCTACACAACAATTACCGCATGAAAATAAACAAGAACAAAACGAAAGTAATGAAATGTAGTAGAAATAATATAGATGGACGACTGAACATAAAAATAGGAAGAGAAAAGATTACTGAGATAGAAGAGTTTTGTTATTTGGGAAGCAGAATTACAAAAGATGGACGGAACAGGAGCGATATAAAATGCCGAATAGCACAGGCGAAACGAGCTTTCAGTCAGAAATATAATTTGTTTACATCAAAAATTAATT
>JAAAKQ030054772.1:0-16100 GCA_010016005.3 Zanna intricata | reverse complement strand
AAACCCAACCACCAAAGAACACCGGTATCCACGATCTAGTATTCAAATCCGTATAAAAATTTTTATCTTTGCTAGGACTTGAACCTTAGAACTGTCGACTTCGAAATCAGCTGATTTGCGATGTTGCGTTAACCACTATACCAACCCGGTGCGTTTACCGTATCGTCTGTTTAAAATATTGACAGTAGATTAATTCTGTTTATTACCTTTTGCTTATGCAACATCCGTTATTGCAAGCTGTAAATACTACTTGCTATACAATAAACTTTAATGTAACCTGTAATACCATCCGCTATGTCACATAAATAAAAAAAACCATATTCTGATAAGAGCATATATTTTATAATTGTCAGCGTTGGATAGGTATACTATTCCGTTTGAAATAAAACGCCAAAGTGTTTATCTGGTTACATTAAACGTAACCATGGGAAAATGTTGAACAGAGCAGTTTCATTTTTTTATCTTTAGTTATTTATTGGTTGAATGCAGCTCTCCAAGACTCCCCTATCTAGTACTCGTCATCCCTGCTGCATTTGTGCTCCTGCTTTTTTTGGTATCATGACAATAACACTTATTTGAAATCTGACAGAACTTTCCCCCTTTTTTTTTTGTAAATGTTAGTGCAATTTTGACAAATTTCACAATTAATAAAAAAAATAAAAAGTAGAACTGGATGGTAAAATTTTGTGCATTAGATGACTGCCAGCATTCTTTGTTGAGCTCACCAGGCTGGTCTAGTGGTTAACGCAACATCGCAAATCAGCTGATTTTGAAGTCAAGAGTTCTAAGGTTCAAATCCTAGTAAAGGTAGTTATTTTTATACGGATTTGAATACTAGATCGTGGATACCAGTGTTCTTTGGTGGTTGGGTTTCAATTAACAAATTTCTCAGAAATGATTGACCTGAAGACTATACCTCATTCACATTCATGCATATCATCCTCATTCATCCTCTGAAGTAATACCTTATCGTAGTTCAGGAGGCTAAACAGATAAAGAAAAAGCATTCTTTATTGATAGAATGAGAAAATAGGTTCACTATCAGTAGAAATGAGTAGCTGTAAATGGTGACTGCATGAAAAAATAAATGTAATTTTTTTATATCAAATATAAATATGCTATTATGTGTATTTGTTTCATTTGCAAGTTATGCTTTCCATTATAACCTTCATTTCACTAAGCCACTAATGAGGGATTTCACCTATCCACTAATCTGGGATACAGATTCTTAACATTGAGTTAATGTACCTGATTGTATGTGGTTGATTTTGCTTTTATTTATAAAGTTTCAAAATAAAATTAATATAATTTAAATACTATATTAAATATAAATAAGTTAAAACTTATTTGTTAGCTGTCAGACCATGAATGAAGAATACATACTAAATTTAACTACCTTGAAAGCCCGATTCTTTTAAATAACTTCAACTTTACTCAATGTACAGTTTGCTAAACAGGATTAGGAACAAAGTAACCCCCTACTTTTTACACCACTTCCAGAAAGGAGTGAACTATATTTGGGATGGATGTATGTATGTTTGTTCCATTGTAGCCTCTCAACTGCTGAACCAGTTTAGTTAGTATGACCTGGCGCTGGAATCCTTAAGTTACCGGGAGTGTCATAGCCTATTTAAATATGTATTTTTCTAAAATATGTATCTATTCCACTGCTACATGTAGCAGTGGAGATTTGCCATTTAAAGCACAGATATTAATGGTAAAGATTTGCCAGTTGATGCACATTAATAAATTGAATTAATGGACTATGAACTTTCAGCTTGTTTGAACTGAATGACTTGAATCATTCGAATGAATAATACTACAAAAGTAAGAGAATTTAATTTACATTAAATAAAATAATATTAAATCTAATAAATTTTTTTTAATAAAGGTTTCTGTTTAATGGGCTTTCTGTGGGGAACTGCAGATGAGGCACAGTGGTGTAGTGGTGCAAGCACCTCATGCGAGGGAGGTGCAGTGGGGTGCTCTGCAAACAATTGTTCAATTTTCAAAATTGAAGTTATTAGGTTAAAGGTTATTTGTTATTAGGTTAAAGGCTAAGTTTTGCATGCATCAGGTACACTCTTTATCAGATAGATCACAGTTATTTGGAAATGCTGTGTTATCGTTGCAACCAATCATCTTATTTTTAAAATTCAAATGTTATATGTGCTAGTATGATACAAAATCAGTATGCATATGAGAACAAAAAGATGTCTATTTAAATTTTTTTTTTTTCAGCAGTCATATTTTTTCAAAATTTATCTGTATTAAAAAAAAAAATTATTTGTATTATTAAAAAATTATTTATTTCTTTGTATTATTTGAAATATCTGTGTGCGTGTGCACATGCATGCATGCATGCATGTGTATTTATGTACGTTTAATAATGTGATTTATTAATTAAATTAAACAAACATGTAGAGAAAATATTGTCAAATGGTTTCTTACATGTACTGTAAAATACAAGACAAATAATTGCTTTTATTGCAGCTCTACTAAAACAAAAGAAAATAAAAAAATTCCCATTAACTTTAACAGTTACTTTTATTCCGCTTCAAAAAAATAAAGGAGATACCTAATTATATTTATGTTTTAAGCTTGTTGTTTTCCTTTGGAACAGAGAGTATTGTTGCATTGAAGAGGAAATTATAAATTAAAACTGATGTAAAGAATGAACACACGCAAAAATCTTGCGATCAACTTTCATAGAAAAATTTCCTTTAATATTTATATTAGTAGTTAGAAAATCATTTAACATGATCGAAATGAAGGACTTACTCTTGAGAAAGAAAATAGATTCATACATTTTTTTTAAATTTTTTTTTTTTTTTAGAATGACCCTACTACAATAAAAAATAATAAATAACAGCATATTAACTAAAAATGTGAACTTTTAAAAACAAATTATAGAAAAATAAAAGTTGATTTTGTTAATAATCAGAATTATTTCATTATTCAGTTAATTTATTTACATTAATTTTTATCTTAATTTGTGTTCCAAGGATAAAATAGTCATACTGAAATTCTTGGAACCTAAATTAAGAAATAAATTTAATGGTTTCATGTAGTTTTTGACCTGTTAAATTGAATAAAATTGTATCCAGAATTCCAATAATTTTGAGAAAAATATTATCTATTTGTAAAATACAAAAAAATTGCTCTCACAAAGCACATTCTTTTAAGTCTAATTCTAAAAAGCTTTGAATCTATTACAGCAAAATTTACTTAAAAATTGAATCCTGTATGCTAAATGTTGTGAACAAAATGCCAACATTATAAGCGTCATTTCTAATCCTGGTTCGAATTTCTTGAAAATTTCCTAAAGAAAAAGTCCAATTGTATAATATTATAATAGATAAGTTTATGATGCAACATGTAAATCTTGTAGATTATAGGTTTTAGTCTGGTAGATTTTAGGTGTATAGATGTTAATAGTAGTATAATGCTCGAACTTATGTCTGCATACATCCATTTTACAGTGTTTTTATATTAAAAATGATATTTAATAAAAATTATTAATTACTCATATAAGGGAATTTAAATTACCTTATTCAGTATTTTGATGAAATAATAAAAAATACGGTTTGTAGATGTACGAATGCAGTTCTTAATAATTCAATTACTAGAAAAAACAACCATGTACAGACCTACTACAGATGAAAAGAGTAGTTAAGTGAAGGTTTAAATAAATTTATGTTTTCACTAATAGTGCTCATCTCCACCCTTCGTATTTATAAATTATACATTTTCTTGTAATATGACACAAGTTGTATATAATTTGTTTTGCGTTTGTCAATTAGTATGTTTTATATTTCATAAAACAGTTATATTTAGAGTCATTGTTTATCTTATTGATGTATGATGAACTTGATATTGTAGTTAATGGATGCACCAATCCACGAGTCATGTATTAAAGAGCCACTGTTTACTGATATTAAAGTTGAAATCAAACAGGAAGAAGAAAAGAAAGATACAGAATGTATATTTCTACCAATCGATCAGATGGACGATTCCATAAATGCTGGACATGTAAGTTTTGTTGTATTTAAATGTATGTAATCTATTTTTCTATAAAGTTAAATGGCATGTGACTAAAATGTTTACACTTTTTATATGTGTGTAAACTAGTACGGACTTTCGTAGTTTTTCCTACAAAATAATTAAAATTTTAGTATTGGAAAAGTAGTGCTAAATTGTATTGTGCTAATTTGTTTTTTTAATGTTGTAGATTCTTTGTAATTTAAAACAAAAGCTATATAAAAGATAAAAAAAAAGATTTGCACTGTAAGTTTTTCTGTTTGACATTTATCATTTTTGCTGCTGTAATGTCTACAGGTAGTGACATAGTTATTATGAAGTAGTTTTTGAGAATAAAAAATTTTACAGATTACAGTCCTGTATGAGATTAATTGCTTAAACTATAAAATACACTGCTAACATGAACCTTCATGTTAAAACCGTCATGCTTCATAAGGTAATTTCATGTAAAAATTAATTTGCTAACATTAGCCGAGTTGAATTTGTTATTACTGTCACTAACTGTGTAGTTACTGTGATGAATATTGTTCCAAAATATAAACTTTTTATTCTTGAGGTGAGATGCAGCCTTGCTTAGATGGTTTTTGATATATTTATTATAATTATTCAGTTTTAAATCATTCTTATTTTGTTATAAATATAGCATTTTCCCTTTTATACATGAAATCTGGTCTTTGTCTTTAGTTTTAAAATACTTACTTTGATTCTGAAAAATGGAAAATACAAAACTGTACCAATTATCCATATATTTTGTGAATCATATATTCACTATTATCTCCATTGCATCTGATAATTTCTTTAAAGCAAATTGCAGTGTTGCTGTATAACTCTGTAAGTACTCACTCAGTAATATACCTGGTGTAACAATGTATTCCCATTTACCAACAATATTTTATGATGCATTTTCCAAGCACTTTCAAATTAATTGTTCCATCTTCAGGGTTATTTAAAACTATTAATTTCTAACTCTGTATATATTATATTTATATGATGAAAATCGTTTTTTTCATAACCGTCGGTCATCATTGATTAAAATAAGTTATATGTTAAGTAAAATAAAACGTCATGTAGCTTATTTTAATTAATGATGACCGCCTGTTATAAAAAACAATTTTAATCATATATATATATGTATATACTATATGGATGGTTACAAATTAATATTTAAAATAATCCCTGAAGATGGAATAATTACTGTGAAACTGCTTGGCTAATACATCATAAAATATTGTTAGGTAAGTAGGAATCTATTGTACAAATTGGATAACAATATCAGTGGTGCCATATTGAGAAAATTTAAATTAATATATCCTTAGTTATTGTGATATGGGTCCTCCCAATTATTAGTCAGTTCTGTTATTGTTTGTGAGTTTTTGTAAAAATCTTTTCGTTAAAAAAGTTTCCAAAGAAAATAATCACTTGGGTTTAAATCCTTATTATTTGGGTGAATAATAGTAGTTCTATTTACTTCAAAGTGTTTGAAGAATTGTTGTTTAAAAGATTTCATAGAAAATATCTAAAATAACATTTTCTATGAAAAATACAGGACACGTCCTATAAGACGATTGGGTTTGTTATGTTAAACCTGTAACAAGAAGCTAAAAAATTCTTAAAATACATAAATAATGTTCATTATTCATTCTATTTGAAGAACATCAGTTCTGCAAGTGCATGATTTAAGATAAATACTCATACTAAAATTTTCAGTGCATGACACACTGAAAATTTATTCACATATGAATCCAAAATTACAGTGTTCTATGTTGAAGTCAAAATGTGCCAGGAAACCAATCATTGTTCAACATGATTAGCAGCTCATTCAGTAAATCCCTTTCTTTGGTAAGTTTAGGCAGCACTATTATCTTTTATAGATGGAAATTCAGATCAGTTGTCAAAATTTAATGCTTAGATCATCTAAATATTCTGATAGTATTTATTCTTGTCAATTTACTAAGGTTATTTTTGCAACATCACTTTGATAGCATTGATGTTGTCAGATTTATACAGAGATGCAGGATGGTTCTCTTTCCTGTGTACCTCTTTCTCTTTTTCTGTTTAGCCTCTGGAACAACCATAAGTTATTACTTCAGAGGATGATATGTATAAATGTGTTGAAGTATAAGTCTTGTACAATCTCAGATGGTACTAGCACTTAGCCATCCATATTAAATTTTTCATGATGGAAATTTTTTTAAGTAGGAAAGCCTTCTCCAATTGCTCATCACCATTTCTTCAGCCACACTCCAGCTTAAAAATTTGGTATTTGCTTATACAAAGATTTGTTCATAAGATGTTGACTGTATTAATTAATCATATAGTTGGTAGGATTTCTTATGTTGCAGGCAGATGATGTGTCACATTTAATAGTGTCAGAAAAAGATCCGCTGTATATAGGGGAAAGTAATTTTTCATTGGATACAACTAGATTTGATATAGCTTCAGTTAAATTGGAACAAGTCGATCTAAAACATGAAGAAGTGGTAAGATATATGTCTAATATAATAAATTCATTTTGTTTTCTAATTTAATAGTTTTAAAATCTTATTACCATAATGAAAACTCATGATAATGATCGATTTAAAAATGATAAAAATTAATTCAAAAAATGCTTAAAAATTATTTCAGACTATTAGTACTGGAAATCAGTCTTTTGGCAGTACTTCAGGTTATTAATATTATTTTTAAGTACTTCAGTTTATAATTTTTTAAATTTATTTTTAATTCCTAGCCACTATTTACATTTGACTTGAAGTAGAAGCAGACATCTCGAGTTCCCCCCCCCCTCCCCAGGGAAATAACGCCTGCCAAGTGACATTACCGGTTGTCACACCACCCCCCTGTTCCTAGCCCTGAAGGGCTTTACTGGAGTTCGTCTTTTCGTCTCGGTTTTATAACGTCTACAGCCATCAACTGACCTTGGGGAGATTCTACCGATACCAATGCCCCGAGGGAAATCTGCAATTAAACCACAAAATATTTTGTCAGATGTCTTTTGCAAAGACATAGGACACCTTGCCCGAAACCACCCGCCTTAGAAACATGTTTAGAACTATCATGGAAGCACAAAGACCCCGCACCTGCATTAACCAATTATCAGCAACGATGCTATTTTCCTCGTCTTAATTACCATCATGCCACGTCAGCTTATAGAAAGGAGTGCACTTATCAATTATTATGTCCTCAAGGAAGCAGAAGCAGAAATCTCAAGCTCCATCCCTCCCCCCTCGAAGAGAAAAACTCCCGCCAAGTGGCTTTATCGTTGCCACACCACCCCCTCCATTCCTAGCCCTGATGGGCTCTACCGGAAGTCATCTTTCACCTTGGTCTGATAACGCCAGTCATCAAACAACCTCGGGGAGATGCCGCCAATGCCAATGCCCTGAGGGACATTCACATCAGCTGATAGTACGGAAAATTTTGTTGGCGCCCAATGCCTTCGACGAAGACAGGACACCGCAAAACCACCACCCTAGAAATAGACTCAGAATTTCACAGATGCACGAAAACCCTGCGCCTACGTTCACTTATTTAGCAACGTTGCTATTCTACACACGTTTTTTTACCCATGCCACGAAGGCTTAGAGAATGGAGTACATGCACCACTTTATTATTAAGTCCTTGAGAACCCCAGTTCTGGTCTGTTTGGGAGCTGTAAACTTACGCCCAGCACCAACTCAGAGGTCTGCTTAGACAAACCAAGATCTAATGAGTTGATCGCAACTCAATGGAAGTTAACCGCAAATTACAGAAACCTATTTCCCTTAATAAGCGCACGCTATTCTGCCAAATATACCAAATACAAACTATGATCGTGCTGTGGGAGCTTGGGAGATATATTCCCGAGTATGACCTTCATTGATACAATTTAAACAATCTAACCAAGGCTCGGTGCCAAAGCGCCTATCTCTGACCAATCAAACTGCCCTGGCGGTCCCTAGCCGTCCGGGATGCTGTACTATACATCCTCAATCGCCCTGCTCAGTGCAAGGAAGCAAAGGAATCCAGCCACAATTGTCCACTGTCTGCGGGTCTTCCAATTGACCCGCAGATCTAGAAAGGAGTTTACTCTCTCAAGTTCCCTAACTGTATTGGTACGCTCAGCTACATACCTGGAACATACATAGAGGACATGGTCCACAGTGCCATTGACTCTACATTCCGGACAGAGACCGGAGTCCGCTAAACCAAACCTAAGTAGAAACAGACTGCTCAGCTTTGGAACATCTTTAATATATGTATGTTTACATGGTTATTTTTACTTCCTTATAAGAAGTAAAGGAAGTATTGTGATCGCCAATAATTTTGGTTTTCAGATATCAATGGAAATATCCATTTTGACTAGTTTTGTTGTGACGCCAAAAACAAACAAAAAAAATTTGGATTTTGGACTTTTTTTTTAACTGCAGTAATAAGCTCTCATTGAGACTTTTCAACCATATATCATTAGTGGTACTTATTTTCATTGGTTCCAAAGTTAGAACTAAATAAAATTTTAATTAATGAATTATTTAGATCTTAAAAGGGTAAGCCACAATGGTTCAAATTAGACTTTTTCTCCTTTTTTGTTTTTTCAACTTTTTTAATTTAAATGTATTGCTATATTAATAATTATTAACCACTGATTGTAAAAGAAATTTACTAAAACTAATAATTCAGTAATAACAATAAGAAAAAAGGATATGAAAAAATATCACAAGTTAATAACGGAATAAAATTTTATGTACTTTTCATTAAAAAAAATTGTGTTTATGTAATTTAATAGGCAGTGTACAAGGAAGTCTTGTGGTGTCCACATCCGATTTTTTAAATTTAGTTTGAACAAGTCTTTGTTACAAACGAAGTAGAAAAGCCTTCACCAGTTGCTCATCACCACTCTTCCCTATGTCATATTTCTTTTCTGTATTATTTTGAATGAAAAAAGTGATTCTAATCATACAAAAAAGTAAGAATTATTTAATATTATTTGCATATTTGTAATATATTTTATAAATTTATATTAATACAGTAACCGCCAGATATTTCGATCACGTTTGTTTTTCAAATAATGATCGGAATAAACGGCGATCATAATAACCGAAAATATGTACAGCTATCGGAAATACGCCCGTGCATATATCAAGATATACGCATGCGCATATTTCCGAAAGCCGTGCGTATTTTTGCTACAAGGATAGCATCTATTTTACTTATTATTCTTTTTTATTTTCATAGTTTTATATATTTGTTTTATTGATTAGATAGATACATTTTCTCAACTTTATTAAAATAACAAACACAGTACAAGCACACATTTCAGGAAATTGTGTATTTTACTGTACATTATGTAAAAAGTCACTTATTTTTGTCTCTTTTGATCTACCATCAATTGTCTTATTAGTAAATGACTCCAGATTGTATAAATTTTTATATTCATCGATTCCCGCGCCGCATTCTTCTAGAGCTCTCCAGATATTTAATAAAGATTCTCAGACTTTCTTTTTAGTGATGGGTTCTCTTTCTGGTTCTTCATCTCCTTCATGGTCATCATTTTTCTCGTCTGTTTCTTGAAAATGTTGGGTGACAGACTGTGTGATGTCTTTCTTCAGTCATAATTTCTCCTACTAGTACAGCAATATCAATTTCCACCCAGTTGTCAAATTCTTCCTCTGGTATATTTGAAGGCTTTTCAGATTTTGATAGCTGTTCATTTAGGCTACTTGTGGAGCACATTTTCCTAGTTGATTGAAACAATTGGAAATGCAACTTGCAGACACCGTATTCCAAGATTTTGCTGTCATATGTAAAGCATCTAGCAAACTTATCTTTTTGGCTATTTCACTGGATGTCCCTTTCCCATCGTCAATCAAGTCAATTATGGTTTTTCTCACGTCAGTTCTGTAATAGGTTTTAAATGTTTTTATAGTGCCCTGATCTAATGGCTGGATTATGGATGTTGTATTTATAGGTAAGAAGAAAAGCTGAATGTTTTTAAAAGTTAAGTTTGGATGTGTGTGCAATTGTCCAAAATTAAAGCGATTTTTTTCTTCTGATTTTAGAGTTTTGAATCCTATTTATGTAAATAAATTTTGAATATTGACGCTGTCATCCATGCATTTTTGTTGCTTGTGTAGTCAACAGACAGATTTTTCACTTTTTTGAAGCATCTGGGTGCTTTACTTTTCCCAATCACCAAGGGTTTCAATTTATCCAACCCGGACATATTACACGTGAAAACTACTGTAATTCGGTCTTTCATATTTTTACCGGCTGATGCAATTGAGGTTTTGAAAATCATGCACTGATCTGGTGTGGCCCTGTAGTATAGTCCAGTTTCATCCAAGTTATAAATCGTGTCTGGTGTGTAGGTTTCAGTTATTGTTTTCCAGGTGGTTCCTGTCCAATCCGTTGCCACATTCAAATCAGAATCCTGTTTTTCGCCATGAAGTTTTTTGAAGACTATCCCATGTCTCTCCTTCCATCTTGTTAGCCATCCATCTGTTGCAGTAAACAGTTCACACATTTTTTTCTGCTAAATCGTTAGCTTTCTGCATTAGAATGCTGCGATTAATAGGAGCATTCATAGAGCTTGCCTGTTAAAACCAAACAAGCAAAGCTTCATTGACCGTCTGACTTTTCCTTCATGTTTTCGTTTCCGGTTATCAGCAACACATACAATTTTTTCCCTATTTTTGAGGATTCCACTTAATGTTGACTGTGGAATCCCAAGCTTAGCTGCTGCTTCTCGTTGAGACAAAGATTTAAATTTTTCATCATATTGTTTTAAGATGTTTTGTTTATCCCTTACACTCAAGTCTGTTCTTTTCTGACTACTGCCGGTACTCGACATTTTCAGCAGTAACGTTGCTATACAATGTTGACGCGAGCAACGTGAACAGTATGCTACCGTTAACTAGACATAACTGAGTAATTGTGGCTGTATATGCTAGAGCACGGCAAAACAATCGCCTAGCTTTGTGGCATGTGATCTATAGTGGTGGGGGTTTCCGGCATGGGTTGTAACAAAAAAAGAAGAAAAAAACAGATTTGTGTCTTGTTAAACTGAAGTGATATCAATGAATGCATCAAAGAGAGCCTATCGCATTACATCCGTTCCCTGTCCTTGTTTACAAGTGTAAACAACAAGCATGATCAGACTGATGCATAATCTTATCTACATAGGATGCCGTTTCACAGAAATTTCTTTTTACAACAGCTTGAATTGCTTAGACAATACTGTACGTATTGTACATATAGTATTGGTGCATAGAAATGTTTATGATTACTATGCAAGACAAAAAAGAACAATTTCTGTACAACCTTTTATAAGAATCGCCTTCACTTTGAGCTCTCGCGCTGAACGTAATAAGCGGCGTTCAGAAATCACAATGATCGTAATATCGGACAGTAAAGTAATGCAATTTTGTGATCGGAATCAGTTTTTTTACATTGTGATCGTAATTAGCGGTTGATCGGATTAACCAGTGAACGTAATAATCGGTGACCACTGTATTTATATTTATTAACAGAACATAAAATAATGAATTTACTCACAAAAAACAAAATTATTCAAAATTGTGGCACAGTGTGATTTCATTGGATTTAATTATTTCCACTTTTTATTTTATTATTTTTTTTTTATATGTTAATCATTTACTGTTTATTGTATAATACATTGCTTTCTCTTCTGTCCCAGTTTCTCCTAGCCTCAACATTCCTATTATTTCCTAAATTTTTAATTATCTGGTTTCATCCCCTTCACTTTCTAGCACCAAATTACAATGAATCAAACAAGTATTACTCAAATCTTTTCTTTCTTCTCTCCAGTGAACATAATAAACATGTTGGTTTGATTTGGATATTTTCAATTAGTTATTTTTGAACCTACTGGTTCCTGGAGGAAAAAATAAGGTATTGCTTCAGAGGCTGAGATGAAATGGAATTTTTGTTGCATGTGAAAATGCCATGCCAGACCGGGATTCGTACCCGGGACCTCCAGATTGAAGGCTGAGACTCTGTCACTAGTGCCATGGAGGCTAGCTGCATTTTGTTATCTAAGCATTTTGATTTATAAATCGTTCTGACAGTACAAAGGTTTGAGAGCTTATATGTCTAAATTTCAACTGTATTTTGATCGACATGTGTCACTTTAGGTGTAGAATGAAATTATTGGAATGGTGCATAACTGAAAGGGACTTGTCTTTTAATCATGTTTTACATTTAATGAAACCTGAGTGCATTACTATATACCAAAGATAAAGTTGGTCCAGTGTATTGGTAAAGAAAATCAAATCCAGTCAAGCCATAAATGTAATTGTTATCTAGTAAGAATCTTGTTAGTGCATATATAGGCTATAAAGAGGTTTTATAATTTGTTCACAAAAAGAGGACAATAATTGTTGCATATTGTATATAGTGACCTGTTAGTTAAGGACAAGGTAATTAATTGATTCAAAAAATGTGGAATCCCAATCCACAATGTGTTGCTCAATGACAATGCTAGATAACATCCTGCTGGCAGTAACTGTATAAAAAGTGACTCAAATCAATTAGATGGTAATTGAATATCTTAGCTCTTCTTAGTCATGTGACTACTATTTACATGGCATGAATTGCTAAAGGAGACATTGAAAAGTCAGTGATTTAAAATAAGGAAGAGATAAAACACTGTATGTACTATTGATTTTAGACATGCCCTTCCACATATTTATTCTGTGATTCAGGAGTTTTAAAATAACATATTAAATGGCTTAAATGAATAAAAGTTTGTTGAAAACATATAGAAAAAAGTATTTTCTCAAAGACGAAAATATACTTTAAAAAAATGTTTTTTGGTTAATACAAGTGAAGATCATTACATATCAGTATTTATTAAAAAAAGCTTAGTCATTTATTCTTTTAAAATAACTTCTACAAGAGCAGACAAAAAAACTTTTTTCTTCTTTTAAATTTTTTTTTGCATTTCTGCTTTTCATACCACAATATTTAGTATTAGAAAAAAAGAATTCATTATATCTCGGTTTAAAAAAAAGAAATTGGAAAAATTGTTTTTTATCGAAAATCTAATATGTCAAGAACACTATTATTTTGTTGATGAGTTTTTAAATAATTGCTACTAATTAGATAAACCTGAATCTTTTTTATACTTCATTTAACATGCACTTAAACATAAACTCAAGTATTTAATTATTATTACCTTCAGTTTTTTTTTTTTTTTTTTTTTATGTATCGATTTGATTATATTTCTTTCACATTTTTCGTCACTGTTATTGTGTAAAATAATTATATTTTAATTACTTCTGTCTTTATATACGTAGCCTGAATAAGGTTTTTCAACCATTTTCCTTGATACCTGCTGACAAATACTATAGCAGTTTTTGTTTGTTACCCATGAAATAAAAACCTGTCATTCCTGGTGTTATTTTTCTAATGCATATTATGATCTGAATAAAATATTTATTTATTAGTTTAGGAATAAATTCTATTTTTTTTTTTTTTTACAAAAGTTTCATATTCAAAAATATAAATATGTAGAAATGTCAGAATTTTTTATTGAAAGTTAATCTTCTGCCTGAATTATATTTACCAAACTAATTTCTGATACCCCATTTTTGTACTTTAGAAATTCAGAATGAATTTTTAAATTAGTTCCATGATGATTTTTTAAATCAGATTTTATTTTTAAGTTGACTGATGTATTTAATGTACTGGCTTCTTAATATTATTATCTGACCATTCTATTGTACTCTAATTAACAGCACTTCCCGGCCTGGCAGTCTAGGAATCAGGAGGTTACATTATACTCTCTACAAAGGAATAAAAGCAAGCTACCTACAAACTTTTGATTTAATAAAGCTACTTAGAAAATTCAGAAACTTCTAGAATTCATTGATAAGCCTGATACATCATAATTAAACCCTAAACATCATTGAGAATTTCAGGATTGAAAGGGGCAATCATTGTTAATTATTATTACCTTTAAGCTTATTAAGCTATTAAGAAAAAGATGGAAAATGTTTTCTGGGAAAAAAATGTTTAATTATTTAATAAATTACATTATATTCTTTTTACTGATCTCTTGAAATGTATACACCTTACAGACATTGAAACCAAAAAGAAATCACTTAGTTGACAAAAATATTATTTCATTATGTTTATTATCTACATAACTTAACAAAAAAAAAAAATATGATAGAACTAAATAATTATATAAAAACTTGTTTACTACAAACTAATATGAAACAAACAAAATAAACAGTAACAAAAAACCTCCTCCCTCCACCCCGTCAAGATTTTTTGATTTTTGGATTGAGATTTTTCAACCAATTTTGTCTTTGTCTTTCCAAATATTCTATTCCATTTCAAGAATGAGCTGGTTGAATAGAAGAATAGCACTGAGATAATCACTGAGCTGTACATGGGCCTGGAAGGGCATACTACTGGAAACAGATCACCATGCAAGCCAGCCACTGAAAAGTATTTAAGGACCATTAACTTAAATATTCCGATCCTAAACATATTAATAACAGAATATATATCACAAGACATATTTATTTTAATATAAATAAATTAAAATTTTTATTTTAGCTATATAGCTAAAGAACTTCAGTTATAAAAAAAGCCAAATGTGCTATTATGAGACTTGTTTTTTTTTACTAGTTTAACCAATACATTTTTAAACAAATTTTAAATATAAGTAGCTGAAATGACTTGCCTGTAGCTGAAAGAATATGGTGCATGTTGATTTGTGTACATATTAACTGGCCACTGGTTAAATGTGCAATGTTGCATGTTTGGCCTTATGTGTTTTTTCAAAATTATATGTTAAATGTAGTTACAACACAGTAATTTATCAAAGAGAGATCCTATCATTTGATTGTTTTTTACACCAGTATAGAATTTGTTTTATTATTTTTTTGCTAATAATTTTGTCTTCTATCTCCTTTAAGCTAATAAAATGCAGAAAATCTTATAAATTTATTTATTGAATCATATGCTACAATATGAAGTGTTTGAAATAAGATTCTGACATGGTTTCAGGAAACAGTTATTTATAATTTTGGCATATGTTGGTATTAAAAACCCATTACAATTGATATACTTATAACCTGAATACAATGCACAGCTGCAGTACTTTAACTCATATGGTGTTGATTGACAAGTAAGACAAAGTACTTATGTACTACGTATGGCTGTGAAAAATTCAGTTTAACATATATATACATACGAGTATGTGCCAAATTTGCATGACCGTTTTTTGTTCAATAGTGTGTTCAGGTTAAGTTGTTTGGTTCGTGTCTAGTTCTCTAGGTTCTTATTAAGGCTATAAGATTCATCATACTATGGTATAGAATAGCTTTTTCAAGATTTTATAAGTTTTTTTTTAATGGATTTTGTGTGTACACATAGTTAGTTAGAGTGTGGTAGTTAACATCTGTGTTGTAATGTGTAAAACCTTTATTGTACTATTATTATTAAATTCTACGGTTCATTTGAACAAATGTTTGTAGAAGATTGATAAATCTGAATTGTATTCTAAATACATTACCATATTGCATATACCTTATTACAATATTTACCAATTGATGCTTTTAGAATTGCTAACTTACTTTTTTCTATTGATATTCATCTTTAAGTAATTACATCTTTCTGTAATTTTTTTACTATAAATTTATTAACTAACTAAATCTTATTTTTATTCATTAATTGTCTTTGTAAAAGCTGTTCTGATTAAGGTTCCCCTTTCAGGCAAATGCACTTACAACTACATAAGCAACCTACCATTCTAACAGAACTTTTGTTGTTAGTTAAATAAAATATTTACTATTAACCCTGCTGTTCTGTTCGGGTCGTATTGACCCGAAAACATTTTCAATTACTTATAATTTTCCTCCCGTTAATGATATAAGTTTCTAATTCTATGACTTTGTATCTCCAAATGCAAAGTTTAATACAATTTTTTTTTTCTCTTTATATTAATTTTTTGTCACATATTTTTAGTTTATGCTAATGTACTGTTCGGGTCAATATGACCCGATGTAGGCTTTAACAGTTAATTTGTCATAGAGTTGTTTATTTACGCT
>JAAAKQ030054761.1:0-16101 GCA_010016005.3 Zanna intricata | reverse complement strand
CGCGCTTCCTCTTGGGAAGGCATCGGAGGCGATTTCGGGACCTACCCTTGAAGCGTATGGCTTCCGAAGCCAGATGTTTGGGCCTATTCAGAGCGTTAAGCCCCGAGTCTAGCCCGGTCAGGATTAAGAACGAGGATGATAGTTAGGTACTTTCCTCATCTTGTTGGCGTCTGCCTCACTGTTTCTTGAACTAATCTCTTATAAATCCGCTAACACTTGCAAGTCAGCGGTCGGGAGGCCAGACTGTCGGTTCTGAATCTTCATTCTTCTTTTCTTCCTTTTTCTTCTGTTCTTCTTCACTCCGTTTTTTCTTCGTTCTTCTTAAGGAAGAAGGTGAATAGGAGTGGGGTAATTTGTCGGGCACCACGGGAGGTCAACGTGGCTATTAAGTGTTAAACCTTTTTGGTTTTATCTAACGCACACATCTCTGTGAAGGATGAAGAAGAACTGAGTGTGTGCGCGGGGTTGGTTCCAGGGCTCCCGGGCGCCGGTAATGTCAATCACACTGTCCGCTGGTCCCCGGCCGTATTTATACCTCCTGACTTCAGAAACCAGTAGTAGTACCCTTCTGATTGTTAAAACGCAATAATTTCTATTGTCCACGCCTTCTGCGTTTTTCTGTAAGTCCTTTTTCCAGTCAGGTAATCCTGGTAGAATAGGAACTTTTGCAGGTGCCATTGTATGTATTACAAAGAATAAATTGTTAAACGGAGGACCCGTTATTCTAAGAAAAAAAAATCCCTTTTGGTTCCTTTTAGATTTTTCTTTCTTTACTTTCTCTCTCTTTCTTAATTGGAAGAAACCCGTTTCTCTGGCCTCGTGACAATATGTATATAGGTAATGACTGCGAAAAAAGGAAGATTCTCATCTATTTTTAAGTATGTTTAAGCAATATTTTTTACCAAGTAGACTGAATTGCAATTGACACTTTTCAATTTTTAATCTTTAAAGAATTTTTATTTTATATTAATGTAGATGTATTTCGAACAGTATTGATTTTTCGATTTAAACAAAACTACACTTCGATCAAGAAAAATTTGATTCATAATATGGGTTTACAGTTAGCAAATTACCAGAAATGTAATTACCAAATAAGTGTGAAAAAAAAAAAATGAAAATGAATTAGAATTAACAGTAGCAACACCCCACGGACCAATGAGATGAGAATGATATGTACGACAAGTAAATGAGGCGTAGTCTTGTATAGACTCAGGTCGACTATTCCTGAGATGTGTAATTAACGGACCCCCAACCACCATACACCGGTACCACCCACTATCTAGCATTCAAATCCGTATAAAAAAAAACTAACTTTTACTAGAATTTGAACCTCAGAACCTTCGACTTCGAAAATTAGCTGTCAATCAACCGATTTGCGAAAAATAATTTTGTCTTTGTCTTCAGTCATTTGACTGGTTTGATGCAGCTCTCCAAGATTCCCTATCTAATGCCAGTCGTTTAATTTCGTTATACATCCTACATCCCTAATAATTGGTTTTACTTATTCCAAACGTTGCCTGCCTGCACAATTTTTCCCATTTACCTGTCCCTCCAATATCAAAGCGACTATTCGAGGATACCTTAATATGTGGCATATGTGGACTTATATGTCTTAAGTCTGTCTTTTCTTTTAACTGTATTTTTCCAAATGCTTCTTTTTTCATCGATTTGCCGCAATACCTCTTCATTTGTCACTTTATCCACCCATCTGATTTTTATATTATCTTGTAACACCACATTTCAAAAGCTTCTAATCTTTACTTCTCAGGTACTCCGATCGTCCAAGTTTCACTTCCATATACTACGCTCCAAACATACACTTTCAGAAATGTTTTCCTGACGTTTAAATTCATTTTTGATGTAAGCAAATTATATTTCTGACTGAAATCTCGTTTCGCTTGTACTATTCGACATTTTATAATAAAGCTCCTGCTTAGTCCATCTTTAGTAATTCTACTTCCCAAATAATAAAATTCTTCTACCCGACAAATAGTAAATAACTAATAATAATTTGACCTAATAATCTTAATTATTCTGGGTTATTTAAATATTTAAAATTAATTTTTATTGATGTTATAATAAATGTCTCAAATTGTATTCTATTTCTTGGAACGAATTAATAATTGTAAATAAATACACTATTTATGTTAAAAAATTTCGTCTCTGTATGTGATAAAAATACAACACATCTTACAAATATTTAGTTATAATTTTTTTTAATCAATTTTTTTTTAACTCGAGCAGAATGCAGTCAGTGGAAGTATTTTGATATGTACGCGTGTATGTGCTGCGCGCGCGCATATTAAAAAGAGAGAGGGTGAGAAAGAAAGACTGTTGAAATTAATTTAAATGAAGAGCGATTCCTTTTTTATGCACCTTACATTAATTAATTAAAAATATGTTATAAGTAACAATTAAAATAATTATTTTGGCATTTATTGTTAATTATCTTTTAATTATGTTCTACACGGTGTAGTGATTTTATTACAGCTGCATAAATTGGCTTGCCCTTTAAGAATAGTTATAATTTAGTCTATCATGAATACTGTTATATTGTATTCTGCCGCTTTATTAGGAAGCTTATATCATTATAGTGGTGTAGGAAGAAATGTATAAAATTTTTTTCTTTTTGTGTATAATAAACTTTTGAAGAAGGGGAAATTTTACTGCTTTTTATATTTTATTCCGTAATAATAAAAAAAAATATTCACTGAAAAACTGTTGTAGTTATTAAATATTAAATACAAAATATTGAAAGTTTTCTACCAAATAACAGAAGCAAATTATTAAACTTGTCCTTGATAGTGATTGAGAGTACGGTTCAAAAATTGATCAGAGAAAAATTTTTAATAATCGTTTTTCTGTTTCGTTTTCTCACTGTCAAGAACAAGTTCAATATTTTGGTTCTTTTAATTTTGAAGAAAACGTTATGGTATTTTAAAAATAGCTAATTTATAATAGGATGTCACATGTTTAAAATAACTTCCTAAGAAACCTTCTGTAGGGATCTGGCTGGATTTTATTTTTTAGTTCAGTAGGATATTATTTTATAAATATTTTGAAACAGGAAAGGGTTAAATACTGAAGGAATTTTTTTTTTACAGGTGCCTCTTTAAATATTTTGAGACAAAGCTTTTGTTTTACAAATGAACTTGTCAGTGAAAAATTATTAAGTACGAATAATTTGAAGCTTATATTATTGATGAAAATAGTTGGATCTTTTGTGGAATGAATGTTCGCTGAAGGAGATTTTTTTAAAGCACTCCACCAGTGAAATATCTTTCGGTCTCATTTCGTGGTCTCTGTGTGGGTAAAATAGTTCCTTTTTGCTGACTCCTCTTTTCTCTTTTATGTCCTTGATCATTCCTCCCCGATGTGGTCAGTTGCTTTTTAACTGGATGTGTAGTGGTTCCATAGTAAGCATGGAGGAAATCTTTCCTTCATCCGTACAACTCGCTGATATTTACGCATCGTTTAGCCTATTGTGATTGTGATCTGCCCATTCTAAAATCTATATTCTATCCGGGGGAGCTGTACAAAACGCCCAATATAGAATTGAAATGCTTATTCGGTTAATACAGACCTTCTGACAACTTCCATATAATATTTTATAAGAAATACAACAAAAAAATAAAATTCCTTATTTTTTTTATCGTTTTGGGTTACTAATATGGAGCAATGTTTAAAATTGATTAGATTTAAATTGCTCTTTTTAAAACTTTCACTTTTTATAAAACTATGAAAAAACAATGAGCAGATTTTAACAGGCTAACGAAACTCTCTCGTTGATAGGGTCTTGTTGGCGACGTAATGTAGAAGAGCACGATTTTATCTCAGATGAATTAAAATTTAGCGGAACATTATTATTATTATTTTTTTTTAATTTTAAATGTCTCAAGCATAAAAAGAAAAGAAAACGCCGATCTGCGTGGCAGAGTAGGTAGCGTCACAGCATTTCGTGCGGAGGTCCCGGGTTCGAATCCCAATTAGGCTTGGTATTTTTTCTTACGATACCACCAATTTCCACCGGGCAAATGAATATAGCTGTTGATTCCCACTCTTTCATTAAAAAGAACAAAAAAAAACAGAAGATATCATTAAACATCTAATACATACAAAAAGTTCTTTTTTTTTTGCGTTTAAAATGTGGACTTCCCAATGTTTTAGAGCTTTCTAATAATTTTACAAATTACTCGCACCTCGAATTTGTATAGAATGAAAAAAAATCATAACTTTCTAAATGATGCTGCGGGAGGGATGGGGGAAAATTATGGTTTTTTTTTTTAACAGATTTAATGTGTTTTAAATTAAGTCAAATTTGATTTATTATATATTTATCTAGTATTATATTGAATTGATAAAAGTTAGCATATTTGTCAAATTTTATTGGTATTTGAGGGTTTTAAAATCAATATATTAAGATTTAATGTTAAAAAATTAACTTTTTAACGAATTTATTTTAATTTGTGTTTCCTTTATGAAAAATTTTAATGTATGTTCTAGATTATTAATTTTTTAATTTCATTTTAATGAAGTTGCATGTATTAAATGGAGCAAGATCAAGATTGCTATTTAAAAAATATTTGACGTACAATGAAAATTGCGGCGTTTAAGGGGAATTTTTTTTTGAAAAAAAATCGTATTCGTATCATATCATATTTTTTCTTCTCGGATGAATAACCCATTAAATAAATTATACGCAATGACTTATTAGCTCTATGCGTTTTTTTTTTAATTGAATGGCATATCCTACTGTTATTGTTTGATTATGTATGTACGTGTATAAACGCTGTCTCAAGGTCATTTGTTCACAACTATACATTTTAGTATATTAATTCTATCACCCTCCTGTGGGCCTCTTTATAGTTTGAATTGCGCTCAAATCCTAACTCTTCCTTTTCTTTATTTATCCCCCACTATTTATATACTTAAAAAAGCACGATCCACGGATAGCATCGATCACCGACCGACCATCCATCGGTTACCGCATTTTATAAGTTTTGTACATTTATGGGTATATGGACGTGGCCTACGTAACGCCAAGGCAAGTCTCTCTTCTTTCTTTCCTTGTTTGCGTTGCGCTGGCTAGTTTTAAGTTAGCAAGGTTGACCGCGCGCTTACTCACTCTTTCTCTTTATTAAGCCGGTCTGCATTTTTGCCCAAACATTGAACTCTTTTTTTTATTATTATTATTACTGTACCTAAACTCATCCGACTCATCGTCATCTTGTTTGTTTTCACTTAATTTATTATGTTTAATGCGTATTAGTTTAATGAACTACCACACTCTGGTCGATAATCTCGTTTTACACTGCCATAAATCGACTTCACTTGGCATCTAGTGCTACAGCTGGGTTAAAATAACATAAGTATTCTTAATCTTATAGGATGTGTGGAAGATCGAGCGTTATATGTAGGATTACGAACGATATTTCGGATTTTCGTTGTTGGATAACAAAAAAGGATGATATATCGATTCAAAGCAGAAACAAACGATTCCACCCAGAGGATAGCTCAAGATATCTTTTCGAATTTTTATCGAATACCAAGAGCTCATTTTTTGGGGAATTGTTATTTTTATTATCCAGTTTGGGAATAGCTCATATATTGATCAATGGTATTAAAATACCAAATAAAATATGGTATACAATGTAAAATATATATATATATTAAAATATTAATTTCCAATATAAAATATGTATTGTGCCTTATAAGTCTCCTTTTTAAAAATTAAAGAACCATCCGAGAAGTATAATTTCTTTAAACAGCCACTATTTCCTAATCGTAGGGCGTATGGAAGTAACCGACTAAAGTACAATAAACTGTTCAGTCGTACTTCCAGTGGAGATATCGTTTAGGCGGATAAACAATTATAGTAGGTACAGAAAGAATTTTATTGATAGAAAAAATAAATAACACAATTTCTGGGACAGTTCACTTCAGTAATTATAACAGTTTTCAAAATTTGAAGCTCTGATGGAATCTAAAATATTGATTATATGAAAAATTAAAGTTATCTCTACAAAGATAATTTTCTTTAAATGATTATTTAGTTTATAGACAAATTTGGTATACAAATACAGATTGAGAGTGTGTATTCTGGGAAAAATATTGGCTAACGTGAAGGATTGATTCAGGACATCAAAATAAACAAAAAAGGTTCACCTGAATACATGTCTTATCTCGCATTATTTACCCTATGCTTGCAATTTTGTTTTCATTTTGTCCAATATCTTGAGAACAGATTGACATATTTTTATGAAATTAGGTATACCAAGCAACATCAAATTAAATGTGTTAAACAATTTTAATTTGTAAGTTCTAACAAAACGATAATTTAAATATCTATTTAAATGTCTATCATTAATGGTTTAGTAAATATTATTTTTATGGTATTATATCTTATTATATGAAATGTTAAGCTTTTTATTGTAAACATGAAACCTATATATATATATATAGATAAGCCAGACAAAAATATTAATTACTTAGCTGACAATTAGCAATTAAATTTATATTTTTGTAAAAAGGTAAATTTTAAAAATGAATTTAATATAGCATTTTATACCATAATAATAGGGTGATTAAACATCCGTATTCTTTGGTTTATTGTGAATAATATAAAATAAATATTAAAAAAAATCAGAATTAAAATATGTTTAAAATACACTTTAGTTGTAAAGTCAACTCAACATAATTGTGAATATGATTCATCACGTTTTAGTTTATTCCGAGGAACTTTTTTTTCAAGATTATTTTGTGTAATGATAAATAAATATTCGCAGTTTAACAGTGGTGTTAATCATATTTACCGTTGTTGAAAGATAATTTTATTTTGCTTTATAAAGGAAGTGTCGTTTTACAATCCAATAATTTACATGCAGGATTACATAAATAAAAATGTTTAAAAATATGTATTTATATTATATGAAAAAAAATGGCGTATAGGTAACACAATTAATTGTTTTAACAGTGATGTTTTTAATGTTGGTGACACCGGTCAAAATAAGCTTAAGAAGAAGCAGTTGACAGTTTACAATCAAGTAAGCTGTTTTTTTTCTTTTTTTTGGAACTACGATAAGGTATTACTTCAGAGTGATGTGGATGAAGTTCGAATTAATCGAATATACGAGTACTTCTTTCTTTTTTTGTTAAGCCTCCAGAACCACCGTAAGGTATTACTGTAGAGGATGAATGAGGATGATATGTATGAATGTGAATGAAGTGTAATCTTGTACAATTTCAGGTAGCCCACTCCTGAGAAGTGTGGTTACTTGAAACCCAACCAACAAAGCCGGTGTTCTTTGTACAAGAACACATCTTGGATACCGGTGTTCAAATTAATATTCAAATTCGTATAAAAGTAACTAATTACCTTTGCTAGAATTTGTACCATATAATTCTTGACTTTGAAATCGACTGATTTGCCCGATGTCGCGTTAAACACTAGACCAGTCTGGTGGGCTACAATCAGATAAGCTGGCATCGCCCTAAAGTAACCTCTATTGAAAGTTGTGATTTTATTTGCTCATTTTATAAACATTGGTTATTTACTGAAATTTTTTTTTTTTTTCATTCAATTAATTATCTATACAGAACAGTGAATAGATGTATGGAATGTCTATAATTGACTTCAGAAGAGAAAGCCCAGTTAATTCCTCTGTATCCCGTTTTATTCTGGCTGGTACCTTGTAACAGCTGCCGATGGATGAGATTTTTTTTTTAGCGTTTGAAAAAATACTATTCGTAACCGGGACTTCTACCCAAACCTTTCGGATGAAAAGCAGAGATGCTACCTACCACTTTGGTACGGAAATCAGCAATTTAATTACGATTGGTATAAATTATATTGATAAATATGATATTTTATAAACAAAATTACTTTTTGTGGGACTTTTTTTTCTATTTCATTTTGTATTTATGTTAAGGCTTGACAACAAATTGTTTTACTTTAATCCAAGTTTTATTCTTTTTTCTTGATCTTAGTTCGTAAATTCGAAGTAATTAAGTTGCCGTTTGTTGTTGAAACCTACAAAAAATATTCCTTCACACTTTTTTTAACTTGCTGTATTTTACATTTATTTAAAAATAAACCTGAGGATAATTTTAAAATTATGAATTTATAGGTTTCGTGCACAAATTGCTAGGAGTCAACGGTATTTTATTACTATTATTTTTATTTTGTTTAATGTATTATTTCATGTAATTTATTTATTAAACTTTATCTTTGGTATGTATTTAAATGAAAAAGTTCTAAATTCTTTGGTTATCTCTATTGGCGGTGGGGAGGGTCTTACTTAACGGTTAATAATTAGCTGAATATACCACACACCACACAATTCGGAGTATGGACATGGTTTCACCTTTAATTTATCATTTAGAGAGAGACCTTATTCTTGTTTCCAGATAGCTCACAAGTTTTTGGAGGAAAAAATTTTTTTTTTTTAGCAAATATTTAGGTTGGTTAAAGAAAAATCGTTGGTACGTTCCATCCGTTCAAATTAAAAGTTCCAATAACTAAGTATTTTATACTAGATTGTTTTTCGTTGTTGAGAAAATAAATTCTTGAGTTTTTGTAAAGGTAGGGTTATTTGTTATTTGTTTCATAACGAAGATCTCTCATGATCCGAATCGAATGCAGCATCGGTTATTTAAGTTAAAAAGACAAAAACCAGTAGATTAGATTTGAGGCCTTTCATCGTGGGAAACTTTAAAACAGCTTGAAGTTACTTATGGCGAAAGTAACTTATTTGAAGTTAAATACGGGGAAAATAATTTTTTAAATTTGATTGACATTGTATATACCTGAAACGAACAGCTGCACGTTGTAAGGTCTCGCTTATTGTAACCGATGTTTCGTGTAATGAAAAGTGACTGTTCTGATTTAGTCTACATTGAATGGTACGTGTTTATGTATGCGCGCAACGCTGTTGAACTTGAATCTCTTAGTTGTATTTGGAAGTAGCATACTATATATGGTGATTGTAAAACAAGCAGAGTTTGACGAACGTCTGCATCGGCGAGCCTCGTATTATAGCCTAATTTAAGCAACCTTAAATGAAAAAAAATCTTTTGTTTAAAAAGGCTATTCGTTTTAGTGTCTCCTAATATGTCGATAACTTAACATTTTTTTTTACATCTATATAATTAAAACGAAAAAAGAAAGAAACTGGATATGTCTTTATAGAGTAAGATAAAGTTATTTCTACGATTGATCTATTGGGTTCTGTTTCATTCATATTTATTTCTACATTTAAACTTTAAACGACGTAATTTTTTTTCATTCATGAATTTGTAAAACGTGTATTAATTGATGAGATTGTTTGTTTACCATATTTGTATTTGTGTAGTCTTTTAGTATTGTTCGCTCGCTCATAATGGATTCATTAATGATCATCTTTGACCTTGGTTATTGTATTATCATAGGATATAATATTAATTACTAGTTATAATTTCAAATCGTGTTTATTGATCCGTTGAACCGATATCTTTATAAACATTTTGAACGTCTTAGAAGTTTTTGTTTCGTAGTTATGACACTATCTTTCTTGAACGATTTCCTGCCACGTTTCAGTAAAACGTGAGTTCCTTTAAATCTGCAAAGCTTGTCTTGTGTCTCATGTGTATATGCTTATATACCGGGAGGGTTGGTTTACGCAAAAATTATCTTACCCTTTCGGTGAGATATCAGTGCTGTCGAGCAGGAAAAACGTAGCGTCTTCGGATTGTACTTTGCAGAGCCACCTCTACCAAATAGCATAGACGCAGTTATGTTTTAATTAATGCGTTGTTATCGAGTAAGCTGCCAGTTATTATCATCAAGTAGCTGTAGCTTCCACGGATGGGCTTATCGTTAATTCAGGAACCCTGCACCTGTTTTCCGGTAGCGCTTTAATATCTAGTTATAAAACAATTTCTGTTACAGCATTTATTTAATTTAATTAATTGGTCAATGGGAAGTCGTCGATCGTTATTGTGCTGCTTCCGATGCATCGGAAGTTTAATTTCTGTAGGTAAAAAGAATTTAAGCCATACATTTTTATATATAATTTATAATACCGTATATAATAAAATATATATATAATTATTCACATACAGAACGGGCAGGAATTAACCCCCAATTGAAAATTTTTCATAATTTTAATGCTTAACTAATTTTCATGAAACAAAAAACATTTTTTTTTCCTTACAAAGGTAGAATAGTTATGTATTGCTAAAATTCGACATAAGCGGCACCATTACCCGCGAGTTTCCGTAAACGGATGGGAATGTTAAAAACAGACTTCTTGCAGATAATCCAGAGATGCGTTTCCAAGAACTTTGCGAATTTTCTCCTCCCAATTCATCAAAAGTTTTTGGTTTTGTACGATAAACTTCCTCTTTCGCTCATCCAGAGAGGAAGGAGTCGCAGAGCGTTAGGTCAGGACACCTTGCTAGCCATTCAAGGGGGCCACGACACCCCGGTCAGCGTCCGAACCACGCACGGACAGGACTTTCGAAGTGTGACGGGGCCCCATCTTGCATAAAGATTAGGTCGTTGTAATTGTCCCGTTTGGATACAATACCGTGAACACAATCTTCAAGCATATCAAGGTACCGTTCTGCTTTCATTGTGTCCCGAATGAGATATGGACCCACAACTTTCATGGATGTCATGCCCACCACACTGTGACCTTTGGGCGATGTCGGCTTTTTTCAACAATCACCCTCGGATCCTCTGTTGCTTAATAATAACAATTGTGCCGGTTAAAAAAAAAACCCATGAAACACGGCTTTATCTGACCACAGGATATTACGAAAATATCGGACCAGTCTTCATTCCAAGCCAGCATCATCTCCCCATATTCCAGCCGATGATCACATTCTTCCGGCGATAATTCCTAGCGGTAATGTGGTTTCCACGGACCAAAATTCAATTCGTTCTTCAGAAGAGTTCGGATTTGTGTCGGGTTAAATCGCTTTCGCGAGATGCCTGTCTTTGTGATTTCTGAGGACTTCGAGTGAATATTTCCTGAACCCCTTGCATATTTTCCTCCGTCCTGGATGTTCAGGGGCGACTACTTTTCCTAACATCTGATACAAAACTTTTGTTCATTAGCTTCTAGTGACAATTACTGTTGGTTTTTGCATCTACCGAGGCACGAGGTCCTTTCATAATTAACATCTAACATCTTTATACTTGTACCATGGACCGGCATACTTCATACCAGAATGCCAGCTGAACCCGCTCACGCAAGGTTAGACGTTGCACCGTGGTCCGCCACTGATGCTTGCAATAACATAAATGAGATATCATGTAATAAATTCTACCATTGTAAGGAACAGAATGCTTTTTGTTTCATGAAAATTGGTTAATTGGTCATTTAAAAATGTAAAGTAATAAAAACGTTATAAACAATTTTCAATAGGAAGTTAATTCCCGCCCATCCGGTATAATTAATATCAGTAAGTATATATTCGTTTTTTGATTCCGTAGATTGTTTAAGTTCAATGCTTGGAAGTAGTTTGAAGTTTTCTTCTCGTTAAAAAACATAAATTTTATGCTATGCATTCGTGTGAAATAATAATATTGTCGTTCACACTATTATAGATATTTAAATTTACGCTTGATTTAAGCATTTAAATGTTAATTTCTCATTTAATCTGTTTTGTAGCTCTTCCTGATGAAACAGTTGATAGTGTTCTACTTATTTTGTTCTGAAGACTTAATAATAATCATTAATCAGGTTAGTTCCCGTCGGGTAGAAGATGTCAGGAGTTTTTTTTTTTGTAAATCGTTTATTTATTAATACTGGTAAGGGCTTTGCGTTTCTTTTTCTGTCCATCGTTTTTTTTTGTATGTGTATGTGGTTGTGTCTTTTCTACAGAAGAAAAACTAGTTCTTGTTTAGCGTATTTAATTTTTATTCAAACTGGTTTTTATAAGAGAAAGTAAATTTCATTTACTTCGTTTTTTCCGTTTTGTATTTCTATATTCTTTTTTTGCATATAAAATAAGCAGTCTATTGATTAGCCAATGCTTATTTCTGAAGCGGTTATTTAAAATTATTTATTTATTATTAGAAATAAGTCGTTATAATTTATGATGATTTGATAATATTGTAGATAAATTTATATTCATATCTTTCTCTTATGTAATACATATATATATATAATTTTACAAAGTTATTTTTATTTGCATATATTTAAAAAAGAAAATAGTGAAACTAAAGTGTTTAAATAAAATAAAATGTATTAACATTAAGTTCCCGAGTTTTGTGGATCTCAATGAATTGAAAAATATTGTGACGTGAATTTTTTTAGGAATTATTCGGTTCCCTTGTTCGCCTACCGAGATGAAGCAATATATATAATGCATTATTTAACAACAAAAAAGGGTAAAGTAATTTATTGCTTTACATTATTGTCTTTCTATGGCTCTGGGTGCATGTAAAGTATTCGAGAGATACAAGAATCGCACCGCTATATGTTGCACTAAAGAAAAAGATCGCCTTTAATTGTATCTTACAAAACAACTGATAGAAAAAGCCGAGTTTTATGACGTATTTAAGTTTAAATACGTTACTTTACTATGGTAATAGTTAAATTCCTTAAATCTATAAGGCTTTTGTTTGAATTTATTAAATATTTAAGTTGTTTTTTAAATGTGGGTGTCCATAAACAATTACTTTGATTACAGTTTATTCCATAGATAATGTTTCTTAACAAACGTACTTAAATACAATTTTCAGAAATATACTTTGAGATTTAAAGTTTTTTCAGTAATTTTATTTTAATGAACATCAACGTGCGCGCTCCTAATGAGACAGAGGATATTCAACTATCTCCATACATTTTCCAGCATTTGCTATTTTATGTTTTCTGTTTTATGTGTCATCTGCTCCTCATTATGTCCAAATCTTCAACAGTAATTGCTTAAACGATATCTTTAAAATAGAAATCTTAGGGTGTCTCTCTTGCATTGAAGAAATACATAACTAATTAGCATGTATAAAAATACAATCAGGTTAACTTTTTTTTTTTTTATATGATCCATTTATCTCATTGTGTAGTAAACCACACCAGACACTGATTTTAGGGTTATCACGGATATGCTTTCTTACTAAATATAGGTTAACTATCCCGCTAACATGAAATGTTGTCTCATCAGTTAAATTAAACAGACGCGATAAACAAAACTGGTGATACTTCTGTACTTTGATCAAAATGAGATTGACTACGTCTTCGCGTTTACGTTGATCATTAGGTTTAATTTGCTGAAAAATTTTAATTTTTTTTGCGTGAAGCTGCAGGCGTTTCCGTAACACTTTCTACATTGTAGAATTTGGCATTTGTAACTGCCTTGAAGCATGTCTTACCGGGAGATCAATTTTGAACGCAACTCGACTAACCTGAACTGATTATCCACTCACTGACGTCCTTCCAGTTCTTTGCCCTAATTTGCAGAGCGAGTTTCTAAAAAAAATTTCCATTCATGATTTAATGACTCGCATCCGGAAGTTATGTTCTTGGAATTTGGTTCTAAACATTCTCAAAAAAGTAGATGGGAAGCTTTATTTCAGCTTGCCGTACAACTCATTAGCCACTTATACAGAAGTCACTTAAATAAATTATTTGGCTCTTCTAGTAGTTGTATAACTACTTCTAGTACTTCTATAATTCTTAAATAATAATAATTAATAATAATTCTTCTAGGACTTCTATAATTCTTAAATAAAACACAAATTCAGGCAACAATAAGATTAAGATTTATGGCTTCATAGTTTGGTGTACTTTAGAAATTAGTTTATTTCAATAGTTGTATAGTATTTAAAAACAAATTTATTACACGAGAATTGCTCCCCGATTCTTACAACTAGCCTTATGTTGGCAAACATATGCAGGTATACGTAATAATGTACTGGTTGTTTGAAAGGGAAAATTAATTTATTCTTTACTAATTTTCTTGTTCGAGCGAACAATAGCCGGTTAATAAATAGCCTCACATATTAACAACTTTCATCTCAAGTTTGTTTTCATTCGTATCTAAGCCTCCGATGCAACGAAATCTTTTTTAACTCCATTATAATCATCTCTTTACTTCATGTCTTCGTAATAACATTTTTGGACCTATACAGCTTAATGAAGCTTTATAATTTTTTCATTATCTTACTTTTTTATTAAGGGTTTTTTAAAGTTACCATAACTCGAGGAAGAATAGTGTTGTCAAAGGAAAATTAACGGGAATTAATTAACTATACTAATCCAAGTAGCAGAAATAGATTATTTGGTTTTTTTTTTTATTGAACAAGTTTATTATAAAACTAAGGTACATTCTTTACATTACAAAAAATCGCATCATTCGACTCTACGAGTCCCGAATCTAGAAAGCTTCTTCCGAAATATAATAAGAATCGATAAAAAAACTGAACTTTATATGTTGAAATAATAATAATCCTTTTATTAATATTAATTAAAATAAAATAAACTGGTTAAAGTTGATTTTTTTTTTTTTTTTTACAGTACGAATCTTAAATGTGTTTGGAAGAGGAATAATTGAACGAAACCGACTACATATTTAGTTTGTTCCCACCGGGCCGGTATTGTGGTTAACTCGTCGTCGCGAATCGATTGTTTAACATCTGGTCTTCGAAGACGAAGGTTCTGAGGTTCAGATCCTAGTAAAGGTTAATTACTTTTATACGGATTTGAATACTAGACAGTGGATACCGGTATACTTTGACCAATCAATTAACCACTCCTTTCAGGAATGGTTGGCCTGAATGTATAAGACTAACAGCTCCTTTACATGTCATATATATCATCATCATCATCATCATCTCATTGGGCTGCGGGGAGGTTGCTTATTGTTCACTAGTTGAACAGATTGTAACGTCGTACACATTAGGAAAGAAACAAAAAAATTTAATATGTTTAAACGTATTGGGTTGAAGAATGATCAAGAAAAATCCAACTATTATATTTGTTTTAGTCTACGAAATATTGATTTTTTGGCTCGTGGACGGAATTAATTTGATAATACAATCTAAACCGTCATTTTTAAAGATCATCGCTTGCTAATGTGGTGGGGATATGCATCTGTCTAGCCCCCACCTCTTTTTTTTCTTCATCCGTTATACAATATATATGTTAATTTAATATGTTACTTACAATATTAATGGTGTTATAAGTAAAAAAATGTAGGCCCCTTTATGACAATGACAGTTGTTGTAAAAATAATATTTAGTATTAATAATTGAATCTTTGCCATTTGATTTCCTTTTGCATCGTTCATTGTGTTTTTTTTCCAGTCATTAAGCATCTACCACCTATGAATAAACATATATTCTCTGTAACCGTAATCATTATTATTATTATTATTTTATTAATAATAGCTACTATTTATTTGTTGCACGTAGCTTTTACCTATTTATATAAGTTTAGCACGTGTTTCGTACACCATAAGAATACTTGAAATTTATTTTACGTATTATTGGTTCACGTCCAAAGAATTTATTGTAATATAAGGAATGAATTTCAGACTTTGTAAATCAAATAGATTATTTTTTACGTTCTATATATGCAGAATGTGTCAAGAAGGGTCTTGCCATACTATATTGGCGTAATCCGTTCACTAAAATTATGGAAAAAGTTAACCACTAATTTTGGTAATAATTTATGTTCGTCGAGCTTTATTATATCATTATTTGACTTCAAATAGAAATCCAGTCGAAACGTTTCGTTAGTCGTAATTCGAAAATTAAACGTTTCAAAACTTATATTAATATGAATTTGTTTACTATACGTTTATTTATTTATTTATTTGAGACAGCGGTCGAGTCGATTAGCTCAAACCGATTCGTCGTAAGAAAAAATCGGTGAACTTAATTCACTCTTTGAGTTAGTAAGGTTTGACATATAGTTCTTGTTATTTTTGATGAGATTATGATAGCGACTTATGATTTGATGTGTAGTTTTTGACCGTTAAGGTATCACATTCAACCCACCGGGTTGGTCTAGTAGTGGTTAACGCTACATCGCAAATCGATTTCGAAGTCGAGAGTTCTAAGGTTCAAATCCTAGTAAAGATAAAAATTGTTATACGGATTTGAATACTAGATCG